>BQNB010105806.1:3644-23526 GCA_026074375.1 Tanacetum coccineum | reverse complement strand
CATTATATTATTGTTAGGGTTTCTAGCCACCAAAAAAGGTTTTTCTTTCAATCATCAATAAAGTCTTTAATTTTCTGCATCTTGATTCTACACATCATTGTTAAGGTTTGTATGAATGATCATGGAACCTACATTATAATATACAAGAAATTGACTTGAAATGAGTTGAGACAAAATATGACAAATTCATATTGTCCTTTCCAGAAGCCTGAGATCTTTCCCATATATCCTTCCACCAACAAACTTCTCTAGATTCCGCATTAACCTCCTCTGATAAAGCTGCTTATCTATATCATGAACCATAACCCGAGACATTTTCTTGTCTAAGTTACTCAATTTCCTCATTGGCAGATATTCCATTCTTATTCCCGCAGCAATGTTGTGAAGAGCAGTTCCAACATCATTGAGCGTTCCATCACTAAACTTGTAAAGTTCATCAGCACACATCAATCTTTTCCTCTTGTACTAATCCACGTATATTAATCCATGAGGTTCTGAATGTGAAGTATATGCAGTTTTGTTCCTGAGATTCGATTTGTATGTGTTGGGTTTAGTGAGGTTGAACTTCTTTTGGTAACTTTCGACGCCTAATTGAAGATCTTCCACCCGCCTTTGAATGACAATACGTCTGGTGTACATACGTAATGCCACATTCAAATCATATCGTTCGTCGATGGTGAGATTGGTCAGCTTTTGTTAAACGAGTAAAAGTAACATGTCTTCCATGTCTTGTAGGCGTTGTCTTTTGAAATTTCCTTCTTTAAACATATATAGCTTCTGATCAACTCGACAAACTTCAATCTCTTCCAGGTGACCGTAGTCATACTTCTTCATAATTGTAAGTCTAGTTACCGCAATAATTCTTCTTCTGGAGTAAACATCTTTAGATAAAGTCAAGTTACTTGCATATTCGTAGATGATTTGGCGTTTGGACCCCAGTGTGAAGTGCCAAAGTAAGCATGTAGATCATATTTCAACCGCACGGGACTTCACTATTTGGGAACCAAGTCTTCGATCCATTTGGGCTCATAAGTAGCAGCCTTTGACTTTGTCACTGAAGTTGAGTAACGTCTGCTTAAGTCTCCACCCTTCAGATATTCTAGATCTTTATTAATAAAGTAATCCTTAGGGATAATTTGGCGTCCTCGATGATCTTGAATTAACAGAAGAGGCTTTCTGAGATCGAACGGATATAGTTTGTTTTCATGGTTATGCCAGTCAAGTCGTTCAGTTGTTGCTTTGGAACATTCTTCAAGATGGTACTCTAATTCAGTAATACTCTTGCAAGTGCCTTTGAGCAGGTTGAATGCCGGTCCAACCAGAATTTCTTGAGTCAGATTTGGAATCTTAAGCTGATTTATGACAAATACAGGGAAATCAAATGAAATACCATTGAACTCATCAAATGATGTGGGTGGTTCTTTAGCATGCGCAACTTGACTAATCTAGGTCTGAGGAGGTCGGAAGTCAACTTGTCTTCTCTTACTCCAATCAGGATCTGGAGTTGGTGGTCGCTCAGGTTTCTTGAACCAGTCAGCTTTGGTAACCTCCTTATCAGTGGGCTGTTCATCATTGTCTCCCATTACGAACTCTTGATCTTGTTGCATGCATGAGTCTTCAACAGTATGGCTTGGCTCCTCTGTATGGGCAGACTTGCCGGAATACTTATGTTGAGATTGTGAGACGTCTTTAGAGGTGCTTGAAGACTTCTTTTCCTTAGACCTTGAATCTCTGAAAGAGTCAGCATCTTTACTCGATTTCCTTCTTTTCTTCCCTCGGTCTGATCTAGTGGAGGGGTCTCGATCGTTGTCTTCATATCGACTCCTCTTCAACAAAAAGACTTCACCATATGAATCAAAAAGATCTTTGTCAGTGTTATAAGACTCGACCAGTGCATCATAAAGCTTCTTTTTATAGTCAGCTTTATCATATGACTTGTTCTTCTTCATCTTGACTATCAGTATCTTTGTAAGCTCAAACTCGGAGAGTGATGCGGCTGCCTCATAAGTAGACGTTGGTTGAGACAAATACCTTGTCTAGATAGTAGCTTCTACTGATTTTGTGACATTTTTCTCTATCACAGGATTTGCAAAATCCGATACTGCTTGAGAAAGAATCTGATGAAGCTGAGTGCTGACTTCTTCCTTAATAAGAGTTCTCATTGATGTGTCAACGAGTTCTATGTAAGCATTCTTCTCATCTTGGGCTTCTTGTCTGCGGTCCAAATTATGTGCTAGAATGGCCTTGTTTATCGCTTCTCCAAGTTTGTTATCCATGTAATGACCAACTATAGCAGGAATAGAGGAGAGAGCTTGAGCATACTGGTCAACTTGCTTTATCTCTAACACATCTTTTTCTAGGTTGAAGACTCTTTTATTGAATTTGAATATCTAAATGAAATCTGGAAGTGCAGGAAGTGATGTTGTAGTCTCTGAAGTTGTTGGTGAAGGAATTGGTGTTGCTTCTTGTTGTAGAGGATGAAGGAAAGGAGGTGGTGGAGGAACAGGTGTAGTGAAACTTGATATGATTTCCGGAATTGTTGTTGCATGCTGACCTGTGGTGGCCATCAAGGAAGCAATCCCATTGTCGACTGGAGATGGATTATCAAGATTTAGGAGCTTGCTTGTAAAGTCGAATGAGACAGAAGAGCTTTGTGTTGGATCTCCAGTCTTCTGTGTCAATTACAAGTGTAAGTGTCACATGAGCATCTTCCTCTACTTGCTCAAATCTTGATTCTTAAGAAACATTTTGTTGATCTGAGGTACCTTGGTCAGCAATGGTCATATCAGTATCTTTATTTCCCAAATTAACATTTACATCATCATATAGCTCATTTGTAACCTCATCATCTTCTTCTTCATCCATTGATTCTTCATCATCAATCTTTTCCTCTTCTTCGATATTGAATTCATCATCATATTCTTCTTCTTCTTGTTCTGTCTGATCTACATTAGTCAGATTCGAACCAGGAATCTCATCTCTATCGGATTCTGTTCTTTTGTCATCACTGTCATCATCATGATCATCACTATCACCATCATCGTCATCATTATCACCATCATCATCATTATCATCTTCTTCTTCACTATCTCCTCAAGACTCTTTCTCACTTTTAGATTCGTATGTAGGTACATCGGGAACCCCTGGTATAGTACTAGTTCCTTCATATGTATCAGAAGTCTTTTGTTGTTGCTCATCAGGAACCTTTGATTGAATGTCAACTCCATCACCTAAGCTACTTGCGTGAGACATTTGAAAGTATTTTTTGCTTCTTTTGGTAGCCAGCTTAAGTTGTTTAGCTCCAGATAATGCAACCTCGGATAATACAGCTAAACCTTTGGCTTTTGTCTTCTTTGTAGGTTGCTTCTTTGTTGCTTCTTCTTGTCAGATTTAGCCACCTTAGCTTTAGTCTTGAGTCTGGTACCTTTAGTAGCTTGAACAGGCTTCTGCTTGGGAGATGTGTCAGAATCAGCTTTCTTTTGAACGTACTTTGGTTTTGGAGTTTTCTCTCCAGAAGCAAAAGCATAGTATGTCTTGTAAGCTTTGGATTCCAACATTGCTTGGTTTGTTAAGTCCTTTGGGAGAATGGTACCATATACTTGAGTATCTTCATGTCTGGAGATACATCTCATAGCAGTAAACATGGTGTCATCTCGAGCAGTGTGCCAAAACATCTTGTTCCTTCTTGAAATAGACTGATCCTTTGACATGAAGTAATCAATGATGATCTTTATGAATCTAGGGTATGACATCTTGTTGGTCTTCTTAGCTTCTTTGTTTTCTATCTGGAACAGGAAATCTTCCCAGAGTAGATACACATAGTCGATGTTCTTCTTATAGAACATACCCTAGAGGATTTGAGCACGGGACAGACGAATCTTGTCCATTCCAGTTTCTTTGCCACTTAGGCACTTGTTGATGATGGTAGCAAATGCTCTCCATGGTTGGTGTAAGTAGTCAACACTCACATCAGAGAGGTAGATGATGTCTCCAGAGTGCCCAAGATCTCTAATGAAAGAGAGGATATCATGTTCCAGTGGGAGGTCTTCAAACTTTTGTCCTGGAATTTTAGGGCAAAACTAGAGAATTTCTCTGAATATATCAACATCGAGAGAGACTTTCTTCTTGTTTATCATGAATCTGATGGATGACTTATGAACGGAAACTGTAGCCCAAAATTCTTGCATATAAATGGCAGGAACTTCTGTAGTGATTAGGAATGCTTGGTAGAAGGGAGTGAGAGCAAGAGCATCCAGCACCACTTGAAATGTAGCTTCTTTTGGTTTGATGTCTGTTTTGAGTCTCATGTTGCATTTCCCGAACTCAAGACGGTCCGCAGGGGCAACAAGAGCATCATCAAGGGCTTTCTGTTGAGCTTGAGTGGTATTCATGTTTCTGCTAAGATTTGACCAATACAGTTTATATATATAACCAATTTTATATATAACACACTATAAGGCCTTTGATTGTTGAATACTTAAGCTTGATTCATGTTGTGATATCATTTTAATGATTAGGCTCATTAAGGCATTTAGCATGTTTGAATAAGATCTAATCATCTGAATAGCAACTTAATTGGGCATAATATGAAAGGCATTAAGACAATGAATTTGTGCTTTTGGAATTCCTATTCAAAAAACTAACTTGTAACGAATAAGGGTAACTAAGACATGTTTAGATATTCTTGGTTGAACCTGATATATAAGCTACTTAACTTGTTTAGTTTGCATATTTATACCATTTTAATTTGCTACTAACTGAGTTTTTAAATTTGCCTTCAAAAAGAAATTCAATCTTAAAATTCATTAAAATCCATTGCTAAATCGCCTCCTATTGAAAAGTGTTAAATCCCCTCCTATAGAGGGTTGTTAAATCGCCTCCTATAGAGGGTTGTTAAATCGCCTCCTTAATAGGGTTGTTAAATCGCCTCCTTAATGATGTTGTTAAATCATCTCGTGAAGGCGTGTTGTTAACTCGCCTTCAGAGGAACGGCGTAGTTAAAAACATCATTAAGGAGGCGATTTAACAATCCTATTAAGGAGGCGATTTAACCCCTCTATTGGAGGCGATTTAACAACCCTCTAGAGGCGATTTAACACTCCTTAATAGGAGGCGATTTAGCAATGGATTTTAATGAAATTTATGTCTGATTTTTCTGAAGGCAATTTAAAACTCAAGTTAGGTAGCTAATTAAAATTGGTTAACTTAGCAATCTAAACAAGTTAAGTAGGCTATATAACAAGGTTCAACAAAGAATATCATAACATGGTCTTAGTTACCTTATCTCCCCCCCCTTACAAGTTAGTTTGAATAGGATTCCAAAAAGCACTATTTCAGTTGTTCTTAATGGCCTCTTTTTTTTTTTTTTTTTTTTTTTTTTTTTTTTTTTTTTTTTTTTTTTTTTTTTTTTTTACATTATGCCTTAATTAAGTTGCCATTCGGGTTGTATTAGATCTTATTTCAATTCTGCTTAATGCCTTAATGAGCCTAATTATTAAAATGATATCACAACATGAATCAAGATTAAGTATTCAACAATCAAAGGCCTTATAGTGTGTTATAAATAAAATTGGTTATATATATAAACTGTATTGGTAAAATCTTTAGCGGAACACAAATTAACACTCAAAGCTAACAGAAAGCCCTTGATGATGCTCTTGTTGCCCCTGCAGACCGTCTTGAGTTCGGGAAATGCAACATGAGACTCAAAACAGATATCAAACCAAAAGAGGCTACATTTTAAGTGGTGCTGGATGCTCTTGCTCTTACTCCCTTCTACCAAGCATTCCTGATCACTGCAGAAGTTCCTGACATTTATATGCAGAATCTTTAGGCTAATATTTCCGTTCATTTTGTTCTAAGTCATCCATCAGATTCATTGATAAACAAGCAAGAAAGTCTCTCTCATTTGAAATATTTCAAGAAATATTCTCTAGTTTTGCCCTAAAATTCCAAGACAAAAGTTTGAAGACCTCGCATTGGAACATGATATCCTCTCTTTCATTAGAGATCTTGGGCACTCTGGAGACATCATCTACCTCTCTGATGTGAGTGTTGACTACTTACACCAACCATGAAGAGCATTTGCTACCATCATTAACAAGTGCTTAAGTGGCAAAGAAACTGGAATGGATAAGATTTGCCTGTCCCGTGCTCAAATCCTCTAGGGTATGTTCTATAAGAAGAACATCGACTATGCGTATCTACTCTGGGAAGATTTCCTATTCAGATAGAAAACAGAAGCTAAGAGACAACAGATGTCATACCTAGATTCATTATGATCATCATAGATTACTTTATGTCAAAGGTCAGTCTATATCAAGATGGAACAAGATGTTTTAGCACACAGCTCGAGATGACACAGTTATGCTTTAAGTGTATCTCACATGAAGATACTCAATGTATATGGTACCATTTTTCCCTATGGACTTACAAACCAAGCATGTTGGAATCATAAAGCTTACAAGACTACTTTTTGCTTTGCTTCTGGAGAGAAAACTCCAAAACCATAGTACGTTCGAAAGAAAGCTGATTCTGACACATCTCCCAAGAAAAAGCCTGTTCAAGCTACTAAAGGTACTAGACTCAAGACTAAGCTAAGGTGGCTAAATCTGATAGAGAAGCAACATGGCAAAGATGCCCAAAAGCCTAAGTATTAGATGTATTATTATGGTTGCTGCATTACTGAAGTTTGGAAGACTGAAGCTGGCTACCAAAAGAAGCAAGACACAATTTCACAACTCTTACGTAAGTGGCTCAGGTGATAGAGTTGACACTCAGTCAAAGGTTCCTGATGAGCAACATCTCAAGATGACTGGTGCAGATAAAGGAACTGGTACTATACCAGGGATTCCTGATGTACCCAAATACAAAATTAAAAGTAAGAAAGAGTCTTGGGGTGATAGTGGAGAAGAAGATGAAGATGATGAAAATGATTCTAAAGATAAAAGTAATGGTAATGATGATGATGATGCTAATGATGATGATAACCAAGAAGGTGATGACACAAATGGCAATGACGAAGAGACTGATAGTTATAGTACTGAGTCAGACAGAATCAAGATTCTTGTTCTCAATCAGTTTGGCACTGAATACTATGAAGAAGAAGAAGAAAAGATTGATGATGAAGAAACGATGGATGAAGAAGAAGATGATGAGGTCACTAAGGAGCTGTATGATGATGTAAATGTAAACTTGGGAAATGAAGATACTGATATAACCAATGCTGATCAAGGTGCCTCAGAACAACAAAATGTTTCTCAAGAATCAGGGTTTGAGCAAGTAGAGGAAGACGCTTATGTGACACTTACTCCGGTCCTTGACTCATAAAAGGCTGATGAACTTGTACAAAAGTTCTTTTGTCTCCTCTGACTTTACAAGCAAGCTCCTAAATCTTGAGAATCCTTCACCAGCTGACAACGAGATTGCTTCATTGATGGAAACCTCCGCTCGTCATGTAAGGACAGTTCTTGAAAATTAATCTGGTTTCAAATTACAACTATTCTCCACACTCTGTTCTTTATTCCTCTACACAAACATGCACAATAACTCCAACACCAACAACTTCTGAAGCTATCACCTTATTTACTTATCTTCTAGATTTCTTTTTTGTATTCAAGTTCAACGACAGAGTCACCAACTTAGAAAAAGATCTGTCAAAGATAAAGCAAGTTGACCAGTATGCTCAAGCTCTCTCCTCCATTCCTGCTATAGTTGATCGTTACATTGATAACAAACCTGGAGAAGCTATAAGCAAGGCCATTCAAGCACATAATTTGGACCGCAGACAAGAAGCTCATGATGAGAAGAATGAATATATAGGACTCGTTGACACATCAATGAGAACTATTATTAAAGAAGAAGTTACAACTTAACTTCCTTAGATTCTCTGTAGGATCCCGTAATCACTTCATAACAGATATCATACACGAATCAAGAACTAGAAATGAGAAAGAGAGGTGAGTTGTTCTAGAGAGAGAAAGAAGAGAGAGAGAGAGAGAGAGAGATGATGTACAAGATGAGATGAGGAGAGGTTCTGTGGATGAGTTTCGAGGTAACCTTTGGAGTTCTGATTGAGAGTGGGAGTCAAGTTGGATTAATTTTCTGAGACCGGGAGAGTTTTGGAGAGATTGAGATGAGATGAGGATATGGTAAGTGGAATTATTTAGAATGAAACAACTAATCTTTTCTTAATAGAATTGTGTTTATATCCCCGTCGGGTTAAATGACGCGCTGCGATTTTAACTAGGATCACTGGGCTCAGGTTTTTGCTTGGGCTATACCCCACACACAACCATATTTTAAACCCGATACATATTACTTATTAGATCAATTTCGAGCAGATTCCCGATACTTTCCTATTACAACGTTAACTAATTGATTGACCGAGACTTACATACATAATGAACGAACTTCATGTTTAACTCAATATTTTGAGGCTAACAATCTCCCCCGAAGTGAGTTCATTGATGACACTCCTTCATGAGATCAGTGAGATTGCTTTTGTCGTTTAAGCTCATGCGGTCTTGGTCTTTCTCTTTGTTATTTGTTGTAGGCTTGTTCCTTCATGCTTTGCGATCTTGACTTTGAGCCTTTGTCATTGTCTTTATCGTCTTTGCCATCTTGCGATCTTAGTCCTCTGTAGTACCAACATGCTCATACTTTTGCATTATCTTGAAAGCTTCAAATCAGAGTTTGCAGAAGTCTTTGTCTTTAAATTTGAGCTTTCATGATAGTTTGTCTTTGTAGAATGAGCATGAATGGGGTAATAAATCGACTTTGGTTGATTAGGATGCGTCATCACACCCATTTTTAACTGCGGTTTACGTTTAGTGATAATAGAGGAAAATTGATTTGATTATCAAAATCGAGTTGTCACTCGTTTAAAGTGTTTTTGATAACACATCGAGACCTAGTGTCATGTTTTTTACTCAAATATTCATCAACCGTCAATTCAATTTGGACCATATTGTGATCCAGTTGTATAGTTTGTTTCATATAGAATCTCGCAAGTCACCTACCAAGGCTTGTTTAATGCTGGCTCAAGCAGCGGTATAAAAGACCCACTTATTCCATTCACCTATCTCCAACGATTGAATTATAAATATCTGTAATTTCATCTTCATTGTGAATACATTAGTTTCACTCGGATGTTCTGGCAAATATCACAACGATATTACGTAGGATTCTGAGAAACAGCTTGTATGTAAACTTGGGGATGAAATGTTAAACTAAGTGTTTTAATATGGAATGTGTCCTAACGAGATTTAGATGATCTCTTGGCTCTAGATTCGATTAGTGCATTTTGGTTTTAGTCACTCGGAGGCTGGAGCTGACTGCCAACCTGATCAATATCCAACGGTTCTCGGATTGAGATGTCTATAGTTAACGTGTTGTTCTCCGTGACAATGAGACAAGTTTCTGTTTGAGAGAAACCGAATGGCTAGGAAGGGTTGTGCATTGCATCACTGGTCCATATGTCGTTTTTTCATTGTCAGTAATCAACTTGTGATTATGACAGCATATGTATTGACCGATTTCTGACTTAAGTTGTGTGGAGGGGCCTTCTTTGATTAGACCCTTCTATCCATTCATTTCTTTTCTATTCTTCATATGCCTTCAATGCTTACCAGGCGGTCTTTTACATAAACACCTTGTGGTGATTGGTTCCAGTGTTAAGATCAATCTTTTAGTCGGGAATTTTTCCATTATACATTCTTCTACCTTCTATACTAAGGACTATTATTGCTAACTTTGGATATATCACCTTGGGTAGATCCTCCGGTTCTGGTTGGATCATAGGATTGATTCCTAACCTAACCACCTTATGACTTCAGAATCGTCGTGAAATTAAGATGTTGTTGGGTATAAGATCGAACCATAAAACCTTTTCTTACTGTTTAGCACATTGAGTCGATTAGATCATATTTTAATTACATTTTCTCCCCTTATTTTAAATAATAAACACTTAGTTTTTGAAATACCTTGTGATTAAAATATGTCTTGAAAATTCCGTGGGAGAAAATATTATTAGCATGAATGGTTTGGAACATTTTGATAATGTTTTGAATACATAAGAATGGTCGTTGATGATGTATCCAAGAACATTAAAACTTTGTTTTTCGAAAAACTCCCCCTCAAAAATAGGACCAATTGAAAAATTGTTGTCTTTTGAAAACATTGTGAGGGTTGGAGTGTTGAACACACAATTTTGAAAGATTATGAATTGTCATTGAGAAATTCTTGAAAAATTGTGTTCAACTTTTTGAAAAACCAGATGTTAGAGGACTTCTCTTCTAACGCTAAGGGTAAGCGCACTGAAACGTACACTATCCTTTTTCTTGAGCTAAAGATATTGAATGTCTTGTAAGAACAGCTCAAGACCGAGAAACGTTAATTTTCTCGTTGTGAGGATAAGTTATAAACCTTCCTTTATTTGAAGTCCGGGTTATGTACTGACATTTGCACATAAGCCATCTAGAAAATTAGAAATGACATGTTTTGAAACTATTTGCAACTCTCGCTCGAACTTCATTTACACACCCGTGTCAATGTTAATCGACATTTCTAAGCACGTAAATGTTATCGATTCCAAGAGACATGTCGAGAAGAATCTTTTTGGAAATTTTCTGTTTTTTTGATTTTGTATTTTCTTTTTGAAGTTTTATATTTTTGTATTTTGCTTTTCTCAAAAATATGTACATGGTGATGTTTGATGATGATATCAAGCAGTCTCATTTGTCAGAACCTCCAGTTCCGCTAGAGTCAAACATCTCATACCAATCCTTCTGACAAGATACTTAAACCGATCCTCAGGAAGGGCTTTCGTAAACACATGTCAGTAATCTGGTATTCAGTTCTGACAAAAATTTAATTCAATTATTACCATTTTCACCTGTTCCTTTATCGAAGTGAGACCGCGTATGGATGTGCTTTGTCCGTGAATTTGTCGGGGTTGCATTAGATTGCTTTGGACTGGACTGAGAGATCCCAATACAACGGTATTTTGTTGTAGTTGAAGCCATAAATCTTGAAGTGGTGTCCTCGTCCAATTACTTGAGCACAAACTTGCAGACAAAGCATTGCAGTGCAATCTGTTTTTTTTGACATCCAGCTTACATGTTATCACCAAGGACTGTATCCTCAGAAGTGCTTTCCGAGTATCATGGCATCCTAATGATCACGCGTTCTTGAAAATGCTGTTAGTTCAAAGCCATAATCTTTGACACAGAGTCCATGTTAATGGTACCCTTTAGTATTTAAGGATTTTTTTTAACATCATTGAGGTGCTTTTGAGTTGGTCGTGCTTGATAACGTGCCAATAGCATACTGCTGGCACTAGTCTGGTCTACTAGATATGTAAGTAATGAGTGGGACCCCGATTTTTCTACGATAATCAGAATTGGTTCTACGGTTTCTCCATCAGTCTACATCTAAGTTAGGGTTTTTTGTAGCCAATGGATGTACAAATGGACTGGGGACAATTGTCCATATTATGCTTTTCAGAATTTCTAAAGGGTACTGGCCTGTTTTGATAAATATACACCCTATGGGACTGGTGATCTAAGTTCCTAAAAAGAAATTTCATCTCCCCATTAAAGACATTTCAAATATACTGTGCATTAATTTTTCAAAGCGTTTTTGTATATTTAGGATTTTGTCGATCCAAAAATTATGTCATCAACGTAAATCTGCACAAGTAGAATATCCTCACCAATTTCTTGTACCCGTGTACAAAAAAGATTGAAAAAGTCATCTTGGTGAAACGATGCATTCGGTGCTTGATCATTGTTGTTTTCCTCAGCGAGACCGTGTGCTGGATTGTAATATTCTTCAAGTAAAGGTATAAAGAGAAATTCCAACCTGTTGTGAAGAATCTATCTTCTCTGCTGTAGGAACAACATTTTGTCTTGGGGGCACAGGGTCAGAGTTGTCATAATCTGACGCCTTTTGTCCTTGAGGAACGAGGCCTGAAGAGACATTTTCAACAGACATCTCTTGTCGTTGTGGTGCGAGGTCTGAACTGGTGTGATCAGACATCATTTCTTTGATTTCATCAAACTTGATATGAATGGACTCAATCTAATTAAGCGTGTTCTTTGTTGTCAAACACGATATCCCTTGACTGCGTATAATTATTTCCCACCATGACATTATGGATCCCCCTTTTTCTTTCATTCTTATTCAGTTTTCCCCTCTCTAGTTTATGTAACAAATGCAACCAAAGATGTGAAGATGTTTTATGGAAGGTTTCCTGTCATTAATGATGTGATACGCCTGTCTTTCCATGAGTCGATATGATGATTGATCTGTTCTGAGTATATAGCATCGATTGCACATGCTTCAGACCAAAAGTTAGGAAGCTTGAAGCTTGAAAAGCTTCGTATCGAGCCTAGCCTTTACAAGAGTGCGTTTCCGTCTTTAGGACATCGCCGTTATGCTTCAGGGAGTTAGAGAGTGGAAGTCTTGATGTTCAATGTATTCTTTGAAATAAGCTTGGAGTGTTCTTGTTCATGAACTATGTTCCTCTGTCAGTTACGGGACAGTTAGTAACTTAAGCTTGAAGATTGCGTTGAATCATCGTGAGAAAGTCTCTTAAGAACTCTTGGTGTTTCATCCTTGGATCGTAGGAAAAGTGTCCAAAGTGTTATCTTGTATAGTCATAAACAATCTCCAGAATATATTTCTTCCATTTATCTTGCTTACCCGCATTGGACCAACTAAGTCCATTGTGAGCATTTTCCAGCCTTCCTTTGGAACTTGGAACACTTTTGACTTAAATGAGCTTCTTTTTGCTTTACTTATTTCACAGAGAACAAAAGTTGATCCTTGAACATTTATGTAACTTAAGGTAAGCCTGTCACAATATCTTTCTTTGTTTAATTTTCGGTGATGTAATCAAAGTTAAGATGAGAAGTCTTCGATGCCATTAAACCATGCTTGAGTGGTGGAAGCTTTTGCCATGAAAAACAGATTGAGTGGCTGAGTTGTTTTTTTTTTTTGAAGAGATTTTGTGTAAGATCGGATCCAGTTATCAGTTTGTAACTCGTTTCCCTATAAGATCATCTCACAAAACAAGTAGATTTCCTGGGAAAGCAACTCCAAATCCGCATCTCAGAATGACCAACCGAGGAAAAGATTGTGATTGTGGCCTTCGACGTTAAAAATAAACCCATTTTGATCGTGACATTTCCTTGAAACAGAATCTCATAACCAAGAAATTAGTGAAATTGATCATTTTCCAAATACGATCAGAGTTACCCTGAATTTTCTCCACCCAAAATTACACAAACGCTTGAGAGTACCCATCATGTGCTTTGTAATTCCAGAGTTCAACAATGATATAGGATGAGGTGTACAATTCTGCAAGAGAATTAAAGGATGATGGAACATTGGGACAAATTGGCTATAAGGAATTTGATATCTTTAAGCATTAGTTATCATAGAGGACAAATGTTATAGTGGGACTAATTACTTGTTGATAATTACTTTCCCTGTTTTAGGCATCCATATCCTTTGGTCTAGAGTGCTTTTGTGTCCATGTATTTCTGATGGACAGTTCTTAGCTATCCTCCATTTCATTCCTGATTTGTATTCTTCATTTACAACTCCTATAAAAAATCTTGGCATTTCTGAATTTGTGGTATCTTGATACAACTATTTTTTATGGGGGTTGTTGCAACAGATTTTTTCTCTTTTCTCTTGGGTTTTCTAGCACTAATAGGCACTACATTAGGTTTCCTAGTTCTAGCATTCACGTCATTCATGTATCTAGAAACACAAGCATCATGATTAGAATTAAAACAACATTTTTCCACATTAGCTAAACAACATTCAATTCAAAGTTCTTGAAGTTGAACTGTCATTAAAGCAGTTACAGAACTTTGGTTTCTTAGAAATTCTAGAATCCTATAATGGTCTTCTACTGTCCTTCTTTTTAAACTTCACTTGACTATTGCTTTGGCACGACCTTATCTTTAACTTGTTTAGCACTTAAGCTGTGGGTCTGCTCTCACTTGAGTGTGATTTACTCCTGAAGATTTAGACACGTGAGGATTAGTATTCCTAGAAGCATGAGGCAACTGCGGTTCTCTGTTTTGTGTTGTGGTAGTGGAAATTCTATACATTCCTGGTTTAAGCACATTCGAGTGTATTTCTGCTTGTTTTATATTCTGAGGCAAATTCTGTTGAGTGACTTGTTTTTAACAAACCATCCGACAACATTAGTTTTATTAAACCGGACTTGTTTTGTTTGATAAAACATCTCATTTCAGGAGAATTTGAAAAGGAGTTGGTTTTTTTCCTAAAACTAATGGTTTTGGGAATCACGTTTGAGATTTGGTTGTCGATAACAGATGGTTATCAAACTGAGTTTCCACAGACTTTCCTTTTGTTACCAGAATGAGTTTCCGTTAACTCATTTTATCACATGTTCTGTCTTGCATTTTGAGCTTTCAAATCTTTGTATTTTCTTGTTATTGTTCACGTTCTTTTAGGAATACATTTGGAAGCATTTTCTTTGCAAACTGGGTTGTTTTTACAATGTTGTAAAGAATGTTCAAGAGAATCGGTGTTTTTAACGTTTAGCAAAAACTCTTTAAAAGCTTATTATGACTTCCGTTATTAACAGTTTTAGTTTGTGTTCAACAGCTTTTGTGCAAGTCATTCACATTCTTTGTCTTTATGAAGATGATACATGCATTGCCAATTCAGTATGAGCATTTTAATTCAGACCGAGGAATGCAATCATGAACATATAAATCTTAGACCACACACTCTTCAAGAAGTAGATCATACATTTTGAAATAATCAGCCTTTTGAGATTCAAGTTCCGTCAACCTCTTTTAAGGGGTATTTAACGTACTCAAAATCTTTCAGCATTTTCCGTGTTTTAAGTTCTATGTTCAAAAATGATAAGCTTACATTTTGTGATTTTATTGAAAGAGGCAGGCATTAGTAAGGTTTTTATCAAAGTTCCATATCATGAGCTAATTGGCGACGGTGGAAAACAACTTAATAGTATTGTTTACGCCAAGTTTGATCAACAAGTTCTATAATTGATGATGTTAAATGTATGTCGTTAAAAACTTGTCTACTTTTACCTATTGGATTCCGAAAAGGTAGAAAGGCAACGTTTTTAGCAATGTTTGGTTTTGTTCTAACAAACGGTTTTCTCCACATTGTTTTCCTTACTTCCTTTCTGCGTTCCAACTGATAAAGATACTCCAATGAGGGTGCTTTAAAATTTTCATAAAGACTATTTTGTTTTGTGTAATCATATGGTATAACATAATATTGATTCAATTTTGATCTATCTCTCGTTATAAAGAGTCATTGGTCTTCCTTCCTTATCAGGGCGCAAAATCTGTTTGCAGGGATCAGAAGTATCATATGGATCTCATTCAAACGGGGTCGCTTTTCAGGGCGGCCATTACTCGGACGTGGTCTTTTCTATGGATTGAGTTTTCTTGAGGTTCCTTGGATTAGCAAAGGTTAGTCTACAATTATATGTCGCACATGTGGTGGTGCTACATATGAATGGTCTGAATTGACTGATTACGAGTATAAACAATTTCGTTTAAAAACTTTAACTGTTTGTCCATTTCAATCATCTTGTCAATATCTTTTTCTTCCTTAACCTTTAAATCCGAAATGACCTTTGTGTTCTCTTTGAGATAACCTTCTAGTTGTGACCTTGTTAAAAGACTCTTTTTGACTAATTCATCGTGTTTCTGATTGAGAACTGAAATTTCATAGGCTTTAGTTTTCAAACCTTCTTTAATTTCAATGTCTTTTAGAGCTAATAGTCCTAGAGTTTCATTTAACTTTGTTTGAAGAATTTCATAATCAATCGTCCGGTCATTAAAGGCTTTGTACTTCTCAAACTCATTCTGTTTGTTCTGAAGTGCAATGAGACAACTATCCCGACAACTAATAGCCTCCCCCAAAGCACTATTAGTTTCATCAAGGTTAGTTTTGCACTTTTCCAATTCTTGAGTCAATGATGCGTTTGCTTTCTTTAATTGCTTTAAAATCGTTTTGTTTTCCTCCGTATCAAGAGTTAAATTAGCAATTAAATTAGCAAGCGCAGCACGCTCATCAACACATTCTACAACATTTTGATCAACCTGATTATCATTAGTACATATATTTGATGAATCAGGAGTGACATTGCTATCATCCTTCTTCAAAACATATGTGTCGTTAATGGATTCAGGTTGCTCAGAATGTCGTCTCACATTGTCATACACATTACTTTCATCATGATTTTGTACCTGTTCCAATGGCTGACCAGTAGAACTGGATTCTTCAGGTGAGACCTCCTGAATCTTTGCCATGTAGCTGTAATGTGCTTCCAATTCCTGTTCATCAATCTCTTCATCCGTGTCCTCTAGCCAATCAGCTTGCTCAGCTTGCAGAGGAACACCTTGTTCAGCTTGTTTGCACATCATCATCTTTTCCTTGTGATACGCGTAGTCTTTAACCCGCTTTGGCTTCCTGCATTCCTTTGCATAGTGCCCATATCCCTTGCAGTTAAAGCACTGTATCCCAGTCTGTTGCACTACCTGACTGCCTACTGTTTCCCTAGCCCCAGCAACTGTCATTGTCCTTTGATTCCCAAACTGCCTTGACTGATTGTCATTGTTATACCTTGGTGTGGTATCTTCAGTCTTGTTCCTGGAGTTTGAAGAAGTTCGAAGGTTGTTGTTGGTAGGTTTGTAGAGCTTCTTGAAATACTTTGCAAGGAGTGCCAAATTCTTTTGCATTTCCTTATCCCTCTGAGCTTGTTCAGGATCACTGTCTTCTTCAGAGACAGACTCAGATTGAGGTGTAATTGGTTTGGCGACCTCTTTGCCTTTGTGTCTGGTAGATGCACTTTGTCTTGTGGAAGATGATGTTGCATTTGATCTTTGAGGTTTTGGTGCTTGATAGTAAGTATCTGAATATGGTTGAGCAGCCGCAAGAAGTGCTAATGGATTTGCACTTTTGGCTATTCTCTCAGCACGAATATCATTAACTTCATTTTGATACTGCTTCAGAATGTCAAAAAGTGTGTGATATGAGATGGTGTCTATTTCTTTTGATTGCTTGACAACCGTCACAAATCTTGACCATTCTGGTTGAAGTTGTTGAAGAAATTGAACATTCACTTGCATTGTGGTAACTTGCAAGTTGTTCCTTTTCAATTCATTCATCAGTTTATAAAACCGTGAGTAATACGACTCCATGGATTCTCCATCTCGAGAAGTAAATTTCCCAAATTCCCAGAACAGATTGGTCTTTACATCTTGTACGTTCAAAGATTCACCCTGTTGTAGCCTTTCAATGGCTATCCACATCTCATTAGCAGTGTTGCATGCATCAACAGTTGAGTAGATTTCATCTCCAATACCAGTTAGAAGCAAGAAAATAGCTTCCTTTTCAGCTTGAAAATACAGTTTGTTCTCTGCAGACATGTTGTGTACTGTCTCAGCTTCGTCATGTTGTGGTACTTCTGGAGAATTTACTGTTGCAGCAACAGCTTCTATTACTACACTTGTTAGCTTGTATGGACCCTCAAAAATGCATTTCCTCAAATATTCAACATTTCCTTTAGTGTCAATGTATCGTAGAAAACGTTATCTCCATTGTGAATATCTTCCTGGTCCAAGCATTGGTGGACGATCTTTTAAACCAGTTGCCATGATATTGTTGTGCATTTGACTATCTATTGAGGATGTATCGACTGGAGTAGACATGATGAATGAATGGTTATGAATTATGAAGTAAAAGTTGTTGGATCTTAAGTGGATATGATGTGATTGAAGTTGTGGTCTTGTATGCAATTCACGTTCACAGGATTTTACACCTCTATGATTAAAACCGATAAAGAGTTTAACGGGATTTTACAAAATCAATAAAAAACCGTGAGTGATTAATTGATTGTGTCTAAGGTTTGTTTGTTGTGAATTGATTGTCTTTTAAGTTCTTGTTTGTGGTTTAGGTTGATATTTGTATCGAAAGTGAATCACCAAAATTGGGTTAATTGGAAAAATTGCACATTTCGCTTTAGACAATGATTAATAGATTCCCCAATTCGGTCAAATACCACCTGATGCGCGGATCGAATTTTTTTTTCTTCGGGAAATTAGGTTTTCAAAACAAGGGTTTTCAATGGACAAAACGCAGTGTCTTTAGTCAAAACGCAATGAGACAAAACGCAACCTTGAGACAAAACGCAATGAGCAAAACGCAACCTTGAGACAAAACGCAATGAGCAAAACGCAACCTTGAGACAAAACGCAATGAGCAAAACGCAACCTTGAGACAAAACGCAATGAGCAAAACGCAAGATTTTGAGGCAAAACGCAATGAACAAAACGCAAGATCTTCTAGGCAAAACGCAAGATTTGTTGCGATTTGGGCAGCATAACGTTGAGATTTACTTTGATAAAGGGTCTTCAGTAGGCAAAACGCAATGACCAAAACGCAATGAGAGCAAAACGCAATGACCAAAACGCAATCAAGAACACCCTTTCAGTTAGACAAAACGCAGCCAAGAAAAAAATCATCAACCATTCTTGAAAGCCACGAAATGATGTTAAAACCACCTAGTAATGATGCAAGGGATAGTTCTAAGCCCGAAATACAAATCTTTAACACATTTAACCACAAACAAAGATCAAACTTTGATTTTTTTCTTGCTTTATTTTTGAACAAAAAAAATAAACAAACAAGCCACGAATTTGATCTTGTTTAGCCACAAGAATCATACACGAATCCACTATAGCTTTGATGCCTATTGTAGGATCCCGATTAACACACACACTTCATATACCACACGAATCTAGATCAAGAAAAGAGAGAGTGGGGAGATTTCTAAAGAGAGAAACAAGAGAGAGGTTAGAGAGAAAAAAAGAGAAATGAGAAAAAGAATTATTTAGAAATGAAATCAACTACTTTCTTTTCCTTGGTGGAAAAGGTATATATATACCCCGACACTTAAAGTGACGTTCGGGATATTTGACTAGGACCCGGGCTCGGGTTTTGCTTGGGATTAAACCCGAAACATATACAATATTAGATTAACTATCGAGCCCGATTCCCGATACATTTCTATTACAACGTTAACTAATTGATTGACCGAGACTTAAATACATAATGAACGAACTTCATGTTCGACTCAATATTTTGAGGCTAACAATTATGATGTGTGAAAAATGAACAACCAACCAACCACCTCTCCAAGGCATGGAGAGGTGTTTATATACTTACAATGGATCGTGTGCTTGGGCCTTCATGGGTTTATCCATGGGCTTTTAGCTAACTAACTATGTAAGTTTCCAAAAATTACTTAACGAGCTAACGACTGTTATCTATGGAAGTGACCGACACTTTCGTGTTCCTAACAATCTCCCCCTAAGGGAGGTCACTCCATTTTACAAAATTTAAACCTAGCATACTATGCTTCATCTTTAGTCTTGAGCTTGTTTAACTTCAATCATTAACTTGTGATTTGATGTAGTGATCATTGACTTTAGGTTTGAGCTTGTTCCTTTATCTTGAATGTGAAACTGTGATCTTGAGCACCTTGAGATCATCAACCAAGCATAATCTCATTACGCCATCTTGTAAACTTTACCATCTCGTGAACTTGTGACTTCTGGACCGACATGCTCATACCGTTCTTGATTTGTTGACTTGAAAAGCTTTAATGTTGCATCTTTCTTGAAATTCTTTAACTTTAACACTTCATCACTTCGAGAAAGACGTTCGGTATCAGAGTGACAGAAATTTCTTTGAAATTTTTTGACTTTAATACTTCGTCACTTCAAGAAAGACGTACGGTATCAGAGTAGCAAAAGTCTTGAAACATGTACTTGAGCTTTCATGATGTCTTTAT
>BQNB010105805.1:0-23526 GCA_026074375.1 Tanacetum coccineum | reverse complement strand
TTTGTGCCTTTTGTTTGTAACTCTTTCGTTCACCATCATGATGTATGAAAGACCACTTACCTCACCCTTTTAAAACCTACCACGAAACACAACCTTCCTATTCCAAAGATATACCTTGATGTTCCAACAACATCAAGATGAACCTCTCTACGATGCATGGACTCGCTACAAGGACTTAATCCGAAAAAACCTGCATCATGGCCTCAGCCTATGGTCCCAAATTCAAATCTTTTTTGATCATATCGATAGGTATACCCAAATAGACATTAACCATGCGGCAGGCAGGAACCTTAAGGGATTAAGTGTTGAGTAGCATGGGAAACTGGTTGTGGTAAAACAAATTCAATATACGTATATAGTATTAATCCCGTAAGAATTTCATTCCAAAATACTTCTCAAACAAGAGAAATATAAGGTAAAAATCTTACAAGAGAAAACACAATTTGTATATTTTTATCCGGGAAGTATTTTTTCTCGGGTCGTGTCCCAACGAAATCGTGAATTGAGAATTTAAGAATAATTCGGATTCGAGTTTAGAATGGTAAAGGATTTTTGATTTGTTGGTTACACTACGAAATATAATAGCACAAACTAAAAACAATGGATTAGCACGAAATTTAAATGCACAAAACGTAATAAACGCGAGCTAAAACTGGAATTTAAAAAACTAAGGCACAACTTTTAACAAATTTTATACCTAAAAATCACAAATTTAAAATGAAAATTTTAGGAAAAAGAATTAGAATTTTTTATGTATTTTTGAATTTTTTATGATTTTTCTAAGATTTAATGAATTAACTAAAAATAAACTTTTTCTAAAAATTATCACTAAAATTTTTCTTTTATTTTTCAAAAATTCTAAATTTAAAAAGAAAATTATTGCAAAAAGAATCAAAATTTTTCAACTCTTTTTCTATTTTTTATGAATTTTATAAGAAAAAGGAATTAACTAAATTCTATTTTAATTTCTAGAAAATACAAATTTTACTGGAAAAATAGGGAAAAATGTTTTTTATAAACTTCAATAATGCAGAAATCAAATAGGACAAAAAGCCCCAATTTTTAAAACTCAATTGAACCCTAATTTGTTCAATTAAACTAAAAACCCTAAATTTACAAAACTTATTACTAAAATATAAAAACTATTTATTGTAAACTAAAAAGACAGGGTAGATATTGCAATAAAAGAAAGAACAGGGTAGGCGGGGTAACTATAGAAAATTTACACTATAGTAGAAACAGATAACCTTGAAATTTGAGAAAAGTACAAAACAGACCCTGCGATTTCAGCTTAATTTGCTTATTGAAAAAGTGGCTTTCAGCCAAAACTCAAAACTACAAAGTTACTAAGGGGCTTATTTCTAACAACTTTAATAAAAGCACTTCTACCTTTGGACAAAAGAATAAGCTAAAAAATAAGCCAACAGTTCCCTGTTACAGAAAGTGCTAGTTTGAAAAGAGATTTGGAATTTGGCTTATTGAGAGCTTATTACTTGATGAAAATTGAAACTAAAAAATGTTTAATGATGCTTAAGATGTGTGCTAAAAGATTCTAAACTAAGATTAACCTTGAGTTAACAAAACTAGAAAGAAAATTAAGATGACAAATGCAAAGTTTTTATGAGACTGATTTTAAGCTTTTCTCCAATAAGCTACAATGCTTATTTTTGAACTCTAGATGCTGAAACTGTGGAGATAAGCTACACTAGTAGTCTAAATTTTACTTAGGTAAAAGGATTTATAAAACTTCACAAGGAAATGAGAAACTTAAAAGTAAAAAATGGCAAAAACTATGCTGATATGTTGTGTGTTTGCTGATGTGTTTGGCAACTGGTGCAATTGGCTTTGCACAAAGATGTAGGCTAAAATTTCCAAACTAACACTTTACTAAATGAACTAAGTGTGCTTAGCCAAACCTAGAACTCTAAATTGCTTGTAAATTCCTAAAGTCTACAACTCTTATAGTGACTGAAATATGCCCTGGTGCTGAGAATGATTTTTAAAACTCTAAACTATTGAATTATAAAACCTAACTTCTAAAAACTGTTTAAAAACTTGTATTATGCCCTAACTCAGCTGTTAGGACAGAATTGACAAGCTATATTTGACTTTTTGAGTCAAATATAGCTTAATCCAAACACACCTTAACTTGACTGTCAAAATAAGATTGTACTTTAAAATCTATGTAAAAGCTAAAACTACCTAAACTTTTTATCTACTTCTATTTGTATTGGATTAATAGAGCTGATTGAACTAAAAAAACTGTAGCTTATTTAGAAAAATAAGCTACTTACTCTACTAGCTTTATACTTACTAGATGACAGAATTTTATGAGAAACTGAAATTACTCAAGCTAAACCTTCTAAAATCAGCTAATAACAAACTTAAACAACATTATATTGAAGAGAATTAAACAAAGCTTGATTAGAAATAAGCAAATATAAAAGCTACTTTTAAGCTAATTTGAATCTAAAGAAGTAGAACCTGAAAATAATGGAGTCTCAGAACTAGAGCCACTCTAGTTGAGTGAGTGGCTCAAATTGTGATCCTAAGTGGCTTCCAAAGCCTCTAAACCAGAGCTTTAAGCTCAATAAGCTATTTTCAGCTTATTTCTTTATTAAGCTGCCAAATCTTGATCAAATGAACTCAAGTGGTAATGATGAATGTAAAATGATGAGAACAAGTGAATGATTCATTAAAAACAGGTAATAAGCTCACATGAGCTTATTGAGAGCTTAATGATGTAAAATTTGCTTAAATTTGAAATCAAAGAGCAAGGTAACTTGAAAACTGAAATATATTGCTCAAATTCGTAAGGTACAAGCTGAATTACATTAAAATGCTTAAAAGAAAGACTGAATTTAAATTACACTAAAAAAAATCATAGTAAAAGTGGTGTGTGGTAAAATTAAAAACTTGGAAGACTACTAAATGCACCTAAGACTCTTCTAAAAGTGAAACCCTATAGCATCTATTTATAGCAGAGAGTTGACAGGAAGTGAGGAGAAGAGTTCTTGAATGTTCCAGGGACGCAATCTCACAACTCGTTATCATTTATAATTACATCAGATTTATAGCCTGTTTACGGATCATTTTGTGTGAGGTGTCAGGTACCAAAAAGGTTGTTGCCACGTGTGCTGGGAGAGGTGGAGTAGGTTTATGAACGAAGTAGAGAAGAGAAAGGGAGCGGGGGTGGGAGAATTAGGTGATTGGGTTTGTGTGTAAAAAGGGCGGGAAAAACGGTTTGGTCGGTTAGGAGGGTGTTTTTGGAGATGGAGCGCGGCCGGCGTTTGTCTGTTTTGAATCTTTGAGAAGTTAGCACCAATGTCCCTTGTGATTCTGCCGCCGCTCCCTTTATCCAGCTGTAGTAGTAAAGAGTTTCGAAATTGGCAACTAGCATCAGTCCCTTGTAGTCTTGAATATTTCCTCTTACTTCTTTTATAAACAACACTTCATTCTCTTCTTATTTGCAACTTTGGTCACACTTTTAATTCTTTAAAAACTTCAAACACCGCGAGAGTGACTCTTGCACACCATTGTCACTAATATAGGCGATCCTTGACTTTTATTTTGGCCTTTGACTTCGGTTTATCTGCCTGTGTCGGGTTGATACGGCTGTGATCTTTTGAGACGTGTTTCTTTCTTCACGCTTGTTCTTGTCTCTTTCGCTCCTTGCACACGGTTTTTTGATGCGTTTTTACTTGCTTCTTTTTTAGTCCTTCGTAATCCTTTATCCTTCCTCCTGCACAATTATACACAAAAGCCCACATTTTTTCATCTATTCTTTGGCATTTTGACTATGGCTTTATTTGAGCAACTAATCCCGTCGCAATTTTACATATACAATTTAGCAAATACAACCTGTCACTTTCTCCTTGGCATCTCTCTGATTAAGAGTCCCAAAGAAATTTGGCTACCGAAATCCAATTGCAGTTGCCAGCACCAAGACCAGACCGGTGGCAAATTCCGTTTGGACAAAAGCCCATCCTCATAAATACCAAGTTACTATCACCAAGTACAGACCATCTACACAAACGATTACTGCATACAACTAGCAAAAAACCAATTGGAAATCGCCCTGTAAGAATCGGGAAAGTTTGCAACTCCACTTGATGAAGAACATGCAGACACAAGATAGAGAAAGGGGCCAGTAAAACCCTCTCCCCTCCACCAAGGTAATCAACATGGTCGGATTAATCCTCTCCTCCAAAGAGCAAAAAGCGCAAGGGACCGTGGAGCGACAGAACACTTGGATGAAACAACCCCTAATCACTTCTCCTGGTCATCTACCCCCAGACTGATGCAATCGCGAATGAACTCCTAATCATAGAAGCTCGAGTGGAACCTTTTATCTTTGGTTCATGCGCGCGAGTATGTAGATGAGGTTCATCATCCTGTCGCAACAACATCATGTTAGAGCCACTGTTTTGCAAAACTTTGCCGTCGAAGGTGAGGGCCGGACTAAGAGAAATACAAGAACGGATCTTGGCGAGATGATTTGAGCGCCGGCGAGGTGGCGAAGCCCATTAGGAAAATCGACACTAGGCGACTGTTTTATGGGACTCAAGTAAAGTCTAGTAGTAAGTTGATCCCTAAAAATTCAACAAGTCTCCATTTTCGCAGGCCCACCCCCCTCCCTACAACATAATTTTAAGAAGACCAGGGCTGAAAGCACTGCATGCAATCCCATCAGACATCACTTAATGATCATGTTCCCTACTCCAAAAGGAATAGCAACTCGGTAACCCGGCAACTATAATCGCAGAATGCAATGCTTCAGAAGGAAAGCAAATACGACGAGAAGCAACCAGAGATCCAGAGGCAAGGACAGCCAGATGAAGGGGCAGACCTTACGGAGCAAATACTAGTTAACCCCTCCTTCCCAGATCAAATTGTTACCATAGGAGGACGACTTTCTACAGTTTGCAAGGACCAACTGAAGACACCTCCTAACTCAACATAACTTGGTCGAGGTATTTTTATTCGACTTGGAACACCTGCACCCCCCGTGACATAGTCCACCGGAGGGCCTCGAGATAGGAGTCATAGACAGTCATACACACCATCAAATGATAAACCACATCTTTGCGCAAACCTTCTAAAACCAAAAATGGAGGACCTTTTCTGCTCAGAGAAAAGCGAAGCTGTTACTAATGAGGTAGCCGAATGGTAAGAGCAGTATAGTCCGTCCGGTCCAAGACCCAACGTATATCCTCTAACCCTATGTTCTAGTCAAGAAATGTTAGATATTGGATCATGGAGGATGCTATATTTGATTTTTAAAATTTGAACTCTGCCATCTCCGAAAGGACTATTAATCCCTTGCCTATATCTGACTGCAAGGTCGAAGCATCATGGGTTCAAGTATAAGTGTTTTCCTTGATGCCTACAAAGGGTATCATCAAGCATCAGATGGATCAAGAAGAAGACATGATAGGAAAAGACAGCCTGTTTACACATCCAGCGCAGGAGGACAAACTGCTATCCGAAAGATGCACCATTTGGTTTAAAAAAATTGCGGGTCATTGCCACCCATACCAACGTTGGTTTACTCAAACGGTTTGCAAGAGCTTTCAAATGGAAGGACCCTAAAGCATATGTGGCTGCACATGTGTTCTTCAAAAGGCAGAAGATGAAAGCGGATCTCCTGAGCAGACATTGCCAGGAAACATCTATGAAAATTTTAAAGCAATAAACATGAAGCTGATCAATCCTAAAAAATGTTCGTTGGTGTAGAAGAAGGCGAAATTTTTTGGGTTATCTTGGATCTTCACATCGGTAAGGAAGTCAGGCAAACCCCAAAAGACAAAGTCATATCGGAATCTCACCTTCCCCAAAAAACAGAATTGAAGGAAAGCAAAGTCCATGGGAAGCTAGCTTCGTTAAATCGGTTTCTTGGCCAAGTCAGTCCGAAAGGGCTCTCCTTTTCTTCAACACTTACCAAATAACATAACAAAAGTCTCCTCACAGCTATAGTACCGATGGGAAACCCTAGAGTGCAGAAGGAAGCTTTGTCACCGTATGCTCAGATTCTCTAATAATTATCACAGTGCCATAATCTCGATCAATTGTAGTATCATGTGGTAGTTATGTATGGTGTTCGATTCCTCTAACCCCCACGGTACACTCGGGAATGTTCCATCATTAACACCACCCTTTCCGAAGGAGACACTGTATGCATACCTAGCAGTGGCAAAGGAGGCTGTCTCGGCAGTACTGCTGACAGATCGAAACGGAATCATCGCTATAGCCCGGATGCCGAAGATATGTGAGCAGAACGTTAAAAGAGGCAGAAAAGAATTCTATTCCCCCTCTGGGAAAACTGGCTCTTTCCCTTCCTGTTAACATGAACAACAATGAGACTAAGATGATTACTTTGAAGCTTCATCCTGTCAAGGTTCAACCACGGGACCAACCCATCAATAAAAAATACTATAAGTCAAGCCGAAATGCCTCAGGTAAAAGTTAGCCAAGTACGCTGATTCGAGAGATAGGAGGTACAAAAATGACAAAATTTCATTCATAACCCGAAGCGCCAGTAAAAGGTCCAACAGTCCATGTCAGAATTTCCTACACTCCGATGCTCCTGGATTCGAGAGGCTAGAAGTAGGAATACCTTCGAATGCCCAGGATGAGTGCCAAGACCCTGAGATAGTACGACACTCTGAAGTTCCTGGACCACTTCTTGCCACAGGACGTAGCAGCCAGTCTCTTAAATATGCTGTAGGAGCAGGTCTCGTGTTAATTTATGACTGCTAGATCGGTTTGGACTATGCACTTGTATGCTCCCCTCGGCTAACAATATTTGTGCAGTACATCAACAAACAAAGCAGAGATAACGCAAGCACTCCTAGCAGGGTTACGTCAGAAGTTACTAAGAAAACATTGAGCGGTGTCAGGAATCTCTTCGGTGACGCGGGTAGATCTCAAAACATTGGCTGCTAATCATAAAATCAATGGGGCATATAGACAATGCCACCAGAAGAGTCAATGATCATGTCTTCTTTATGGCCAAAGCCAAAGAGTTTCATCGTCAGACAATTCAAAGACATTCCCATTCGAGAACAAACCGAGAGTACGGATACTCAGAAGGCGGATAATAAATTTTAAATCAAACTGGCCACAGTCCCATTCAGTCCACCTCACCAAAGAGATTCTAGTTGAAGTTTCTCAATGAAGCAGATCAACAGACGCGTCTAAAACGTGTGGCACAGTGAGATCAGACCATCTGTGCGAAAGAGGAACGGGAAATTGATGACTCCGCCCATCATCAAAATACTGGAAGGAAGGAATATCCCTTCGGGGACAAAATAGGATAGCACGGGTCCTTAGGAGGCGTGCTCAAATATAAGCCAATCGTGATAGAGTCAGAATAGCGTGTTCAAAAAAGAGATACACTTGTCGCCCAGATGTTGACGGTGTGGGGGGATCCTATTTGCAAGGCAAGCCTATCTTAAATTTCGGTCAACTCCTACATTGGGGTCTTGTGGAATGCCACATAGGCCCAAGACATGGTCAGGAAAGCCAATGCGTCAAGGCTATTACTACTGACACGTGCACAGCTGATGCTTAAAAGAGGTAGGTAACAACAGTGTGAACTCAATGCCAAATACATGTCCCCCGGTCCAAACCAACCCAAAGACACAACCTGACATCCATCAATTTGCTCCTGGCCCTTTTAACAATGGGGGATGGACATCCGGGACCATTGACCAACCACCAGAGGAGCGAGCCACAAATTTGTTCTTGTGAGCCAATTGACTATTTCACTAAGTGGAGATAACAGCAAAGCCTTTAAAATCAAAATAACTAGGTCTAAAGAGGTGATCACGCTTTGTTATGACAATATTCAACAGTTGCAGGTTTCTGGCCTTTCCAAGGATAATGGTCACAGACAATGAGCACCAAGGCTGGTGTAAATGAGTCCATCTCATTCAACAGCCATGGATCGGTGCAACCAGATTTCAAGATCCCACAGATGAACACCTCAGTAGCCCACCCACAAGCACAATGGAGACACAGTGGAAAGAGCCAATAGAACCCTCCTGGAGGGGATCAAGAGCCAGGCTAGTAGGGAAAGCGAGCTCGTTGGGTAACGAGCTCCAAATTTCGCTATGAGGTCTCACACAGGACCTCTCACTTCAAGCAAAGCAATTGGTGAAACTCCTTTTAGTTTAACCTCTTCTTGGAAGTGAAGCTATGATCATACCCCGCTCACGAAGATAAGGTCTTAATCCCGAACATCTCTTCTATATAGAACCTTTAATGAACAATGCGACGGAGGAATCTACAATGTTGGAGGAGCTCTGCTTTTAAATCTACAGATTTCGTCGTTGCAGGAAAGAAGAGACAATCCACTGCCGTACGAGGAGGCCAAGTACAAAACAAAGAATAGAAACAGTAACTATAACTAACACACAGGGTCCGACCCCAACTGTTTTTTCGGCCGGAGAGAGGTTTTGTTGTATCGAAGGAATCTGAAAGCGCGAGCAGGAATCGGAGAATGAATGAAAGTTGGACACTCAACAATACGCGTGGGAAGCGCCCATATAGAGTCACCAAGAAGCATTCGAGAATGGTGCTTCTTACAAGTCTGGCACAAACCACAAATGGGTAGATTAAGGAGTGCGCCTCTCGACACAGATGTGGCGCACGCATTAAATTTACGCGAAATGCTACTTGTATGATTTTAATCTTGTTTATGATCATTCTCTATTTGATCAATGAGAGCTGAATTACAAAATAATATTATAGGTCTCTTACTCCTTCCTAGTTCAAAAGCAGAAAGGGGGGGCAAATTTTCCAAGTACTATCTTTGTCTTGAATCAATAATTAGCACGGACGAGATCGCTGAACCAACAACTATTCAATCAACTCCCTCCGGACGTCAATAAATCCCCACAGGACACACTAAGGATCAAAGGGTAAAGAATGCCCCAAGCGAAGGGCACAGCCCCTTCGCGACGCGTAAATAAATCCCACAGACAACTAAGTCCACGGGTATAACAGACGCCACGCGATAGGGCAAAGCCCCCCGGTACTCTAGTAAGTAAATTTTCCCCACAGACAACTAAGTCACAGGGTAAACAATTAACAAGGAAGGGCACACCCCTCCGGCGTAATAAATCCCCATCAGACCCTAAGTCACATGGTAAAAGCGACCAAGGACAGCGGCACAGATTCCCTCCGAGCGCGTAATACATCCCACAGACAACTATAGATCACAGGGTTAAACAACTGATAAGAGAAGGCACAGGCACCCTCCGGTACAGTAATAAATCACCACAGACAAATGACTAAGTTCACTAGCGGTTAAAAGTGACTAAGGAAAGGGCACAGCCCTCCGACGTAATAAATCCCACAACAACTAAGTCAATGTGAAAAATAATAAGAAATGGCAACAGCCTCTCCGGAACGTACATAAAATTAATCCACAGACAACTAAGTCACAAGGTAACAAAAAAATAAGAAAGGTCCTCAGGCCCCCCACCGGCATACGCATAAAATCACCCAGCAGACAACTAAATATCACAGGGGTAAAAATGAGAAGAAATCCCTCTCCTTAACATCACAACAACGCGGGGAGGAGAGGAAGATTAATGTATAGAGAATTCACTATCTATCTTCTACCCGCTTATAGGACGTAGTTTCTGTCTGAGTACGGATTTTTAACGCTCCGGAAAACAGGGGCTGTGCACCTTTCTTCAAATCTTTATTGTATTACCACTGTGAACTTACAGTTTGCTCTGTGGGATTTCATTACGTCCGTAAGAGGCTACGTCGCACCACATTCTTATATCATTCTTTCACACCATGTTGACACATAGTTTGTCTGTGGGATTTATTACGTTCCGAGGGCTTGCCCTATCCTCTGTCACTTTTACCCCTGTGACATTAGTTTATGATCTGTGGGATTTACGATTACGTCCCGGAATCAACAGGGCTGTGCCCTTCCTTTACATCAACTTATTTCACCCTGTGACTTAGTGTCTGTGGGAATGTTATTTCACGTTCGGAGGGACGTGCCCTTCTCTCTGTTCCGCTTTCACATTGTGATAAGTTGTCTGTGGGATTTTATTACGATCCGGTTGCCAGGGGCTGATGACCTCTTCTTGAGTTATTCTTTTACCACTGTGACTTAAGTTTTGTCTGTGGATCTTCTCATTTACGTCCCGGAGGGCTGTCCCTTCTTGTCGAGCTTTGTTAGACCCTGTATGACTTATCTTCGTCTGTGGATTTATTACGTCCGAAGGGCTGTCCCTTCCTTGTCAATTTTACCCTTTGACTTAGTTGTTCTGTGGGATTTATTTACGTATCTCGAGGTACCGATCCGTCCGTACTTAATTATTGCATTACAACTATTGGAAAATTGCCTTCCTCCTTTTGGAAACAGGAGGAAAGACTATGTAAATATATGAATTAATTAGCATTCGCAAAATATAGAATTCATATAAACAATTAAACATCAGTCACACAAGTACGGCAAATTACGCGTAAATTAACTGCGTGCCATGTTCGAAGGTCACCACCTTGAGTCCTGCCCTTGTTTGCAACTTGTATGACGCCATTCTCGGAATGCTTCTGTGGACTCTTATTATGGAGCCTTCCCAATTTGGTCCCTACTTACACCTCAGTCTCTCCATCCCAGGCTCGCTTACAATCGCTTCGATACAACAAACTCTCCCGCCTAAAACAAGTTGGCGGCGGGCGCGCCTCACTTTGTTATAGTACGTCCATCTCGTTTGTTTTGTTGACTAGATGCCTCTCGTCTACGTAGCAGCTGCTTTCCTCTACTGTGTCCTGCACATCAAATCCTAGATTTAACCCTGCTCTCCCTCCTTTGTATTCCTCCCGTATCATAACGGTTCTAAAGAATGGGATTCCTATCTCAGCCGTGGATGACCCGGCTTCAACTTGCCATAAGTACATAAACAAAAGGACATTTTCACCATTGCTTTGCTACAGATTGAACGTCCTGTGTGCCCTAGCACATTTGAGTATCAGCTCGATCTAAACCCACAAGAACCCAGCGAGGAGCGTTATAATGTGATCATAAACAAGCTATCTTTCCCCTACCTAGCCCTGGCCTTGATACTTTGTCGAGCACACCCTCACCCACCATGTAGGTGCTCCTATTTGCTCTTTCCCACTGAAACTCATATGTGGCTATTGTGGGTTGGCTAATGAGTGTATTCATCTACTGTTGGATCTCTAAATCTGGTGCACCCATCCTTTGAATGGCTTCTATTATACTCAGCAGTGTGCTCCATTGTCTAGAGCGGACACGCAATCTATCCTTGAAGGCCATTATACTCACTGCTAAATGAATATTGTCATAACAAAAGCGATCTCACCTCTTTACTACTTATTTTGATAAAGGCTTTGCGCTTCTCTATCCTTAGTGGAATATAGTCAATTGCGCCACAATAACAAATTTGGACCCCCCCTTCTCGGCTGGTGTCAATGGTCCCAGGTCATCGTCCTCCCCCATTCTTAGAAAGGGCCAAGGAGCCCATGAACAGAATGCATGTGTGTCTTTTGGGAGAAGTCTTGGAACCGGGGAATGCAATTTGGCATGAGTCACAACTTGTCTACTACACCCTCTATTACAGCATCAACCGTGCATCGTGGGCCAGTAGCGAGCGGGCCTTGACAGCATTGCTATTCCTGACCACTGCGCGCTCTTGGGGACAACGATGTGCATCCTGCGCGCGAGATCTCCTCATGTGTGGATTTCCCGAAACTACATAGTTTGCTTGCAAAGGACCCACACACCTCAACATCGGGACCAAGTACTCCATCTTTCTGAAACAGATATTCCCTGACCTATCAGTTATGCGGCTTATCTTGGCTCACGCAGAAGTAGACCGTCTGCTTCATATTTGTCCGACAAGGGACTATTCCTTCTTTCGCATGCTATTTGATTGTTATGGGCAGTCATCCAAATTCAAATACGACATTCTCCCCCCACCCCGCCCCGCGACAACCACGGAAGCTATCCAGAGCCCAAACCGTATAGACTTACCACCCTTCTCTTCCAGCAATGGCATTGCAATCTCTCTTTAGCGTCTGTGATCGTTCATTGAGAACTTCAACTAGAATCTCTTTGGTGAGGTGACTCGCTCAGCGTACTGTGGCCATTTGCTTAAAATATATCCGCCTTCTGATTATCCCTCTCTCAGATATGGCTTCCACCGATGGAGGCAATGTCTTAGAATTCTGCAACAGGAGAACTCTCTCGGCGATTTGGCCAAATCTACTCGAACATTGACTCTTTGTGTGCTTCTCAGAAAAAAAAACCATCGAAAACTAAAAAAAATAGCAAAAAATCAAACACAAAAAAACAAACAATTCAAACATCAAACAAGAGATAAAATAAATGAAAATCTACAAAAAAACAACTCCAAAATCAAAAATCTCGAACACAAGAACAAAAAAATTCCCAAAACAAAACATATCAAAAAAACAAAATAAACACACAAACAGAAACAAAAAACAAAAAAAAAAAAAAAACAAACAAAACAAACACAACCAAAACACCATAAAGAGAAAAAAACAATCAAGCACAAAAACAAAAATCAAAAAATCAATTCAAAAATTCAAAAAAAAACAACAAATCACGAATAAAAAGAAAAATCAAAAACTATCAAAGCACACAAAAAAACAAAAAATCATACACAAAACCAAACAAAATCAAAAAAAAAAAAGAAGTCAAAAATCAAAATCAAAAAAACATAAAAAAACCCCCCCCCAAAAAAAATCAAAAATAACAATCAATCAAAAAAATCATCAATCACAAAAACAACATCATAAACAACAAACAACAAAAAAAAAAAACAAAAAATCAAAAACAAAAAACAGAAAACATCACACAAAAAAACATCAAGAAACAATTCACCAACAACAAAAAATCCACAAAATAAAAAAAAAAAACAATCAATCAATCAACATCAAAATCAAAAAAACAAAAAAAACATACAAAAAAAAAAAAAAACAAAAAAAAACACCAAAAAAAAAAAAACACAACAAAACACAAAAACAATCAAAATCAAAAAATCAAAAAAAAAAAAAAAAACATCAAGTCAAATCAATATTTCATGCAAACAACAAAATCAAAACAAAAAACACCTACATCTATCAAAACAATCATCAACAATCATCATCAAAAAAAAACAGATCAAAATCATCAAAAAACAACACAAAAAATCAAAATCAACTCACAAAAACACAAAAAAAAACAAATAATCATTCAAATTCAACAAAACAAAAAAAACAGTCAAACAACAGATCATCAAAAAAAAACAACAAAACCAATCCATAACTATCAAAATTCAATCAAAAAAAAAACAAAAATACAAAAAAAAAAATTCAACAAACAAAAAACAATCAACAACACAAAACAAAAATCAAAATCAAAACACAAATCAAAATCAACAAAATCAAACAACAAAACATCAAAAAAAAAACCAAATCAAACAATCAAAAAAAATCAATCCAAAAAAACAATAAAAACAAAAAAAAAAACTACAAACAAAAAAAATTATTTTCAACAAAACACACAAATCCCAAAAAAACATCAAAAAAAATTCAATAAATCAAATCAAACAGCAGAAAAAGAGCAAAAAGTCATCAAAAAAACAAATCAACAATAATCAAAAAAGCAATCAAGACAAAACAAAAAAAACAGCAATAAAAAATCAAAAACAAACAAAAAAAAAAAATCACAAACATCACAAAAACAATCAACAACACTCAAACTCAATCAAATCCCAACAACAACAAAAAAAAAAATCACACAAAAAAAAAAAAAAAAAAAAAACACACAACAAAGAAACACGAAATCAACAACAAAAAAAAAAAATCATCAAAATCACTCAAAAACAAACAGAATCACAAAATCAAACAAATTCACAAAATCACACAAAAAAAAGCATCAAAAAAAAAAAAAAAGACAAATCAGAAAAATAAAAAAATCATCCAAACAATAAAAAAAATCAAAAAAAAAAAAAAATCAATCATCAAAAAAACATCATCAAAATCACAAAAAAAAAAAAAAAAAATAAACCAAAAAAAACAAAGCAAAAAAAACAACAAAAACATCAAAAAACAAAAAAAAAAACACATCAACAAACAAAAAACAAAAAAACAACAAATCACAAAAACAAAAAAAAACAATCAAACACAAAACAAATCAATCATAAAAATCAAACACAAAAAAAACAAAAAAAATCACAAACTAAAAAAACAGAAAAAAAACAAAAGTAAAACAAATCAAAACAAAAACCAAAAACAACAACAAAAAAACCACACAAAAGCAACAAAAAATCAAAAAAAAATCAATCAAAAATCAAAAAAACAATCAACATCAACAAGAAAATAAAAACACAAAACAAATCAATCAAAAAAAAATCACAAACAAACATAACAACATAAAAACAAACATCATCAAAAAAATCAAAAACAAACAAAAACACAAACAATCAAAAACATCAACAAAAATCAATCAATCACAAAATCATCAAACTCAATCAAAACAAAAAAAATAAAACAATCAAAAGAAAAAAATATAAACAAACACAACACAATCATTTTCAACAAAAACACATCATAACATCAAAAAAAAACAACAACAAAAAAAATCACAAAACACAAAAAAAACAACAAAAATCAAAAAATAGTACAATCAATCAACAAAAAAAATAATCAAACAACGACACAAATCAAAAAACACACAACAATCACAAAAAACAATAATCATCAAAAACAAAAAAATCAACAAACAACGAAAAAAAAACAAGAAAATATAGAAAAATAAAAACTAAAAAATCAAACCCAAAATCTCCCCTCACCCACCACACCTCGCCCACCCCACAACCGCCACCCCAACACCACTCCCCCCCCCCCCCCCACACACCCCCACCCCCACCAACACCCACACCACGCCCCCCCCACCTCACCCCCCCCCCCCCCCCCCTCCCCCACCCCCCCTACCCCCCCGACCCCCCCCACCCCAACCCACCCCCCCCCCCCCCCCCCCCCCCCACCCCCCCCCCCCGCCCACCCCGCCCTACGCCCCCCCCCCCACCACCCCCCCCCCCCCCGCCACCCCACCCACCCCCACCCCCCCCCCTACCCGCCACCCCCCCGCCCCGCTCCCACCTACCCCCCCCAACCCCCCCCCCCCAACCCCACCCCACCCCCTCCCCCCCCCACCCCCCCTCCACCCCCCCCCCCCCCACCCCCCCCCCTCCTCCCCACCCCCCCCCCACCCAACCCCCCCACCCACGCCCACCCCACCCCCCCACCCCCCCCCCCCCCCCCACCCCCCCCCCCCCCCCCCCCCCCCCCCACCCCCCCGCGCCCCTCCCGACCCCCCCCCCCCCCCCCCCCCCACCCACGACCCCCCCCCCCCACCCCCCCTAACCACCACCCCCACCCCCCCCCCCCACCCCACCCGCACCCCCCCCCCCCACCCCCACCCCCCCCCCTCCCACCCCCCCCCCCCCCGCTCCCACTCTCCACACGCCCCCCCCCCCCACCCACCCCCACCCCCCCCCCCCACCCCCCCCCCCCCCCCCCCCCCCCCCACCAGCTCCCCCCCCCCCCACAACCCCCCCCGCCCCCACACCCCCCACCCGCCGCCCCCCCCCCTCCCCACCCCCCCCCCCCCCCCACCACCACCCCCCCCACCCCCACCCCAAACCCCTCCGACCCCCCCCCCCTCCCCACCCCCCCCCTCCCCCCCCCCAACCACATCCCCCCACCCCCCCCCACCCCCCCCCACCCCCCACCCCAACTCCCCCACCCAAAGATCCAACACACATCCCCCCGCCCCCCCCCCACCCACACACACCCCCCCCCCACACCCAACTCCACCCACCACCCCCCCCCCCCACCCCCCCACCCCCCCCCCCTCCCCCCCCCCACCACCTCCCACCCCCCACCCCCACCCCCCCCCCACCCCCCCCCCCCCCCAGACCCCCCCCCCCCCCCCCCCCCAACCCCCCTTCCCACCCCCCCCACCCCCCCCACTCACCCCCCCCACACCCCACAACACAAAAACCAAATACCAACAACACACCCCCACACAACCCTCCACACACAAACAAACACCACAACAGACCCAACAACAACAAACACAACCTCCCACCCACCCACCATCCCGCCCAACCCAACCCCAACACACCAAAAAAATCAACGAAAACAACCCACAAAAAAACCTCAACGAACATCAAAAAAACAAAAAAAAAACAAAATCAAAAACAAAAAAACAACAAATAATCAAACACCAAAAAACCAAAAAAAACACTCACAACAAACAACAAATCCAGACAAAAACAAAAAAAAAAATCAACTCAAAAATCAACACTGTCTCAACAACAAAAAAACACAAAAACATCAAAAAAAAACAAAATTCAAACAACAAAAACAAACAAAAAAAAAAAAAAAAATATCCCCATTGATTTGATAGCAACCAATTTGGTAGTCTACCTTCACTCTATGCCTGACACCTTCATTTTTGCTTGCAATTCTAACCCTGCTATGCTAGATGCTTCGTATTCTCTGCCTTCCGTTGTTGTGGTATGACAAATTTTTAACCGAATGGCATAAGTATACCCAGAACCACAGTCCATTTAACACGAGAACCCTAGCTCCTAAGCCTTCAGACTGGCTGCTCCGTCCGTGAAGAGTGTCCAGACTTCAGTGTCGTCTATCTCAGGTGGCACTTCGGGCATTCGAAAGTATTCCTCTTCCTGCCTCTTAATCCATCCGGAGCATCGAATTTAGAATCTGACATGACTTGGCCTTTTATGGGTTCCTGGTATAAGAAATTTTGTATGTCCTATCTCCACAGCGTAATTTGGCTAACTTCCCTGAGGTTTCTGCCTCTGCTTAGTATATATTTTATGGTGTAGGTCCGTGATTGGACCCTTGACAGGAATGAGCTCAAAGTACCTTTCCTTAGTCTCCTTGTCATGTTAACTAAAGAAAGAGTCCAGCTTTTCCAGAGGGGACTAATTCTTTTCTGCCTCATTTAACGTTCTTGCTCACATAACTGTACGCGGGCCAATATCCTTCCGTTCGTCTGTCAGTCAGAACTGCCGAACAGCCTCCTTTTGCCCTAGCTAGGATGCACAGATTCCTCCTTCGGAAAGGGTGGTGTTAATGATGAAAGGATAATTATCAACCTCTTCATCTGCTGAAAAGCTTCCTCTGCCTCTGGGGTCCATCGGTACTCATGCTTGTTTTCTTTTGTTATGTTTTTGAGAGTGTTGAAGAAAGGTAGAGCCCTTTCGGCTGACTTGGCCAAGAACCGATTTAACAAAGCTAGTTTCCCACTAAGACTTTGCATTTCCTTCAATGTTTTTGGGGAAGTGAGATCCGATATGGCCTTTGTCTTTTTGGGGTTTGCCCTGATTTCCGTCCGATGAGACCATATAACCCAAAAAATTTGCCCTTCTCTACACAAACGAAACATTTTTATAGATTAGCTTCATGTTAATTGCTTTCAAATTTAAAAAGTTTTCTGCAAATGTCTGCCATGAGAATCCTTCTCATCTTTGCTTTTGATAACCATGTCATCCACATATGCTTCTAGGTTCCTTCCTATTTGGCTTTGAAACGTTGAGTCAACCAACCGTTGGTAGGTGGCACCCGCATTTTTTAAACCAAATGGCATCTTCATGTAGCAGTATGTCCCCTGCTCTGTGTAAAAGGCTGTCTTTTCCTCATCTTCTCTTGCCATCTGAATTTGATGATACCCTTTGTAGGCATCAAGGAAACACTTGTACTTGAAACCCATGACTGCTTCGACCTTGCAGTCAATACTAGGCAAGGGATAATAGTCTTTCGGACATGCAGAGTTCAAATTTTTAAAATCAATACACATCCTCCATGATCCATCACATTTCTTGACTAGAACTGGGTTAGAGATATACGTTGGGTACTTGACCGGACGGACTATTCCTGCTCTTACCCATTCGGCTACCTCATTAGTGACAGCTTCGCTTTTCTCTGGAGAAAAGGTCCTCCTTTTTTGGCAGAACGGTTCCAAAGATGGGTTTACATTGAGGGAGTGCTCTATGATCCTTCGAGGCACCCCGGTCATGTCGGCAGGTTCCCAAGCGAAGACCTCCAAGTTATTTGTTAGGAGTGTCTTCAGTTGGTCCTTGCAAACTGTAGAAAGTCGTCCTCCTAGTACACACACATTTTGATTCTGGTAAAGGAGGTTTAACTAGTACTTGCTCCGTAAGGTCTGCCCCTTCGTCCGGCTGTCTTGCCTCATGGATCTCTGGTTGCTTCTCCGTCAGTATTTGCTTTCCTTCTCGAAGCCTGCATTCTGCGATTATAGTTGCCCGGGTTACCAGAGTTGCTATTCCTTTTGGAGTGGGGAACCTGATCATTGAGTGGATAGTCGATGGGATAGCATGCAGTGCTTTCAGCCCTGGTCTTCTTAAAATATGTTGTAAGGGAGAGGGCGCGCGAATGACGAAGAATTTTTAGGGACAACACTTCTACTCAGAAATTTCATGTCCCCAAACATACTTCTAGTCGATTTTCCCTATGGCTTCTGCCACCGGGATCGCCGAGGCGAAACCCACCAAGTCCGTTCTTGTTTCTCTTAGTCCGGCCCTCACCTTCGCCGGCAAGTTTTCAAAACAATGCTGCAAGCATTACTTCCACGATGAACGCCTCATCTAACAAAACACGCGCTTAACCAGATAACCTTCCACATCGCTTCTATGATTAAGGTTCATCGGATGCATCATCTGATATAGACCCCTAGGAAGGTGATAGGGTGTTTCATCCAAGTTTTTCCTTCCCTTCCCGTCCCTGCGCTTTTTCTCTTTGGAGGAGAGGATTCCGACCATGTTGATTACCTTGGGTGGAGGGGGAGGGTTTCTACCTTGGCCCCTTCCTACTCTTTGTCTCAGGTCCTTCATCAAGTGATTCAACTTTCCCGATTCTAGGGCGATTTCCAATTGTTTTCTCAGTTGTATGCAATCGTTTGTGTGATGGTCCTTATCTTGGTGATAGTCACAGTATTTATCGGGATTGCCTGTCCTCAACGGATTTGCCACCGGTCTTGGTGCTGGCAACTGCAATTGGGTTTCGGTAGCCAAAATTTCTTTGGGACACTTAATCAGAGAGTCCAAGGAAAGTACAGGTATGATATTTGCTAAATTGTATATGTAAATTGACCGGGATTTTGCCAAATAAAAGCCATAAAAATGCCAAAAGAATAGAAAAATGTGTGCTTTTGTGTCTAATTGTGCAGGAAAGGATTACGAAGACAAAAAGAAGCAAAAACGATCAAAAACCGACAAGGAACGAAAGAGACAAGAACAAGAGTGAAGAAACAGCCAAAGATCAAAGCCGGATCAACCCGACACAGCAATAAAGGAAGTCAAAGGCCAAAATAAAGTCAAGGGACCCATTAGTGACAAGTGTGCAAAGATTCAAGGGCTGTTTTGAAGTTTTAAAGATTAAAGGACCAAAGTTGCAAATAAGAAGAAAGTGTTTTATAAAAGAAGTAAGAGAAATATCAACCACAAGGGCTGAAGTTGCCAATTTCGAAACTCTTCTTACACTGAAAAGGAGCGGGGCAATCACAAGGACCATATGTGCTAACTTCTCAAAGATTCAAACAGACAAACGCGGCCAAAACATCCCCTAACCGACCAAACCGTTTTTCCCGCCCTTTTTACACACAAACCCAATCACCTAATTCTTCCACCCCCGCTCCCTTTCTCTTCTCTACTTCGTTCATAAACTTACTCCACCTCTCCCAGCACACGTGGCAACAACTTATTGGTCCTGACACCTCACACAAATGATCCAACGGCTATAATTAGCTCAAAAATGATCAACGATTGAGATTGGTTGGAACATTCAAGAAACTCTTCCTCCTCTTCCTCAACTCTCTATAAATAGATGCTTAGGGTTCACTTTTAGAGAGTTTAGTTTTTGTTTTTCAGTTTTTAATTTTTTTTACCTTTTAAGCATTTTTTTTAAGCATTTTTCAAATTCAGCACTTGTACCTTTGTTAATTCAGCTTGTACCTTACGAATTTGAGCAATATATTTCAGTTTTCAAGTTACCTTGCTCTTTGATTTCAAATTTAAGTCAATTTTACATCATTAAGCTCTCAATAAGCTCATGTGAGCTTATTACTTTTCATAAGCTCAAATTTAGCTTATTACCTGTTTTTAATGAATCATTCACTTGTTCTCATCATTTTACATTCATCATTACCACTTGAGTTCATTTGATCAAGATTTGGCAGCTTAATGAAGAAATAAGCTGAAAATAGCTTATTGAGCTTATTGCTCTTTGGTTTAGAGGCTTTGGAAGCCAATTAGGTTTATGATTTGAGCCACTCACTCTACTAGAGTGGCTCTACTTCTGAGACTCCAATATTGCAGGTTTCACTTTCTCAATATTCAATTAAGCACTTCTAGCTTATTAAGCTTGCTTTTTCTTATGACTTTTAATGTCTATACCTGTTTCATTAAGCTTAGTTAGGATATAAATGTGTTAGTTATAAGCTGTTTGAGTTCAAAAACTCATTTAGATTTCTTTCCTTAATTTCTGTCATAAGTAGTAGATTAAGCTAGTAGAGTAAGTAGCTTATTTTTCTAAATAAGCTACAGCTTTTTCAGTTCAAATAGATCTATTAGTTTAGTATAAGTAGATGTAGATGAAAGGTTTAGGAATTTAAGCTTTCAAAATAGGATTTGAGTGCTTCTTTGTTTGGACAGCTTAGCATTAAGGAGTGTTTGGTTTAGGTTGTTTTTGACTCCTAAAGTCAACCTTAGTTTGCAAAACTCTTTCCTTTAGCTGAGTGAGGGTATAATATAAGGTTTTAAACAGTTTTTAGAAGTTATAGTTTAGAATCTCAAAGATTAGAGTGTAAAAGGTTTGATTTTACACCAGGGCATTTTAGTTAGTAGAGGATTTTTAGCTTAAGGAGATCCATAGCTTTTTAGAGTTTAAAGTCTTTTAAAGCAAGTGTTGTTACATATAATTAGTTGGTAAACAAGTCCTCATTGAAAGAATTATCCTGCAAATTTTTTCTTTGCCAACTACATCAGCAACAACAGCTTTGACTGTTGTTGCTGTTCATCTTTTTAATCTCAATTCTCTTAAAATTGTTGTTAAAACTTAGCTTATTTCTTTTCAGAAGTCATTAGTATACATCACATTTTTCATCTAGCTTCTTTTAGATTTGAGTTTCATGTAGTAATAAGTTTGTTATAAGCCAAAGTCTTAAAAGCTAGTTAAAAGCTTACTTTCTGTAAACAGAATTAAGAGATTAGATTTCTAGCTTATTGTGTTGTTAAAAGTCCAAAGTGTCTTTGTTAATGTTGTAGAGGTTAAGCTCTTTTATAAGTTTGTAGTTTTAAGTTTTAGCTCATTCTCAATTTTTAATAAGCAAAAATAAGCTGAAATCGCAGGGTCTGTTTTGTAGTTTTCTTAAACTTCAGGGGTACCCGTTTACACTGCATTGTAATTTTCCCATAGTTTGCCCGCCTACCCTGTAGTTTCCCTTTTTACATTTCCTACCCTGTCTTTCTTAGAATAATAAAAAGTTTAATATTTTTAGATTTTAGTTTTAATAAATTAGGGTTTATGGTTTAATTGGTCAAATTAGGGCTTAATTAGGGCATAAAAATTGGGGCTTTTCATTCCATTCATTTTCTGCACTCTTTTAGCATTTTAAAACCATTTTTCTACATTTTTCCAATTAAATTTGTATTTTCTAGGAATTAAAATAGTCTTTAGTTAATTACTTTTTCTTATAAAATTCATAAAAAATAGAAAAATAGTTGAAAATTTTTAATTCTTTTTGCATTAATTTTCTTTTTAAATCTAGTATTTTTGAAAAATAAAAGAAAAATTTTAGTGTTAATTTTTAGAAAAAGTTTATTTTTGTTAATTCATTAAATCTTAGAAAAATCATAAAAAATTCAAAAATACATAAAAAATTCTAATTCTTTTTCCTAAAATTTTCATTTTAAATTTGTGATTTTTAGGTATAAAATTTGTTAAAAGTTGTGCCTTAGTTTTTAAATTTCAGTTTTAGCTCGCGTTTTAACGTTTTGTGCATTTAAATTTCGTGCTAGTTAATTGTTTTTCAATTCATGCTATTATATTTTGTAGTGTAATCAACAATTCAAAAGTCTTTTACTATTCTAAACTCGAATCCGAATTATTCCTAAATTCTCAATTCACGATTTCGTTGGGACACGACCCGAGAAAAAAAATACTTCCCGGATAAAAATATACGAATTGTGTTTTCTTTTGTGAGATTTTTACCTTATATTTCTCTTGGTTGAGAAGTATTTTGGAAAGAATTCTTACGGGATTAATACTATATACGTATATAAATTTGACTACACCAGAATCCATATGATCTTTGTCGTTTAGGACCCCCGTGTGAAATTCCTCAGACAACATATCTATCATAGGCTACCTTTACCGGAATCCATAACGATGGAACCATGTCTTCAATGCCTAGAATATCATACTTAGCAGCCTTTGTTTTTGTTATGAAAGTCGTATATTTCTTACTTGAGCTTCCTCCCCTCAGAAACTCGAGATCATTGTTGATGAAGTAGTAAATAGGAACAACTTGACGACCTTGTACAATAATCAATGGTAGTGGCTTGCTAAGATCAAATGGATATTCCTTTCCTTCATGGTTATTCCAGTCCAATCTATCAGTTACAGCTTTATAACATTCTTCAATGTTATACTCGAGTTCCACATGACTTTTGCATGTCCCTTTGAGAAGATTAAAAGTTGGGCCACTAAGGTGTTCTTGTGTCAGATTATCAATCTTGAGATGGTTTATGACATATGCTTAGAAGTCGATAGGAGTGCTCATAAGATCGTCCAAAGAAAGAGAAGGGTTTTCTGCTTGAGCAATTTGGCTGATCCAGGTTTAAGGTGGTCTAAATTGAACTAATTTTCTAACATTTGAATCAGAATTAGGAGTTGGAGGCCTTTCACGTTTCTTGAACCAGTTATGCTTTGGAGCCACCTTGACATTGGATTGATCATCAGTATTACCCATGTATTGTCCTTGATTCTATGGCTCTTAAGTGTCTCCAGCCTCAAACACTGTCTCCTCTGCTTGCGTAGACTTGCTAGTAGATTTTGGTTAAGATTTGTACGTGCCTTTGGAAGTTTCAGTCGACTTGGCCTTCTTAGATGGTTCAGTGTCTTTGCTTGTTTTCTGTCTTTTTAACCCTCGGTCTGATCCAGCGGAAGGACCTTCATCTTTATTAGCATCATCAAGTTTCCTTTTCTTTAATTTATCAGCAACACCTTCGACCATAGCATCTTCATCCTCAAGGATTGACTCCATGAGTGCATGATATAGAGCTCTTTGGTTAGGACTTCTGTTGAATGACTTGGAGTTTGTTGTAACACCCCCAAAATGGGTCGCAGCGGAATAAGGGTCCGGGGCGTGTTACTTCTCAGATCAATAACACAAGATAATATAAGAATGACCAAAAA
>BQNB010105804.1:1364-23526 GCA_026074375.1 Tanacetum coccineum | reverse complement strand
CAAATCGAGTCATTAGTTAGATTGTAAATATCGAGTATGTAAAACTTTAAGTGTAGATGTGTATCTATAAACCCCCATATAGTATTATATGTTTAAGCAATGACAGGGCAAAAGTGTACGAACAAAAAAATGTATATGAAAAAAGAGTATAAAAAAATATATGGGCCATAAGGATTTATCTTTTGGCTTATTTTTAAAAAGCTTTAAGTATAAGCTTTTTAGGGGTATACCCCATTTAGCCATAAGGATCCATCTTTTGGCTTATTTTTAAGCCCAAAGGTGCCTACCTTTGGCTGTGGCCTGCAACTTTTAGCCAAAGTGCTTATTTGGCTTTTTAAGCCTTATTAGCTCAAATCCCTGGCTTATTATTGCTTACATTTGCTTATTAGTTATAGTTAATTATTTATCTTTGCTTATTTGGTCTTTGCCAATGCTTATTTGTGTTTAAAATAAAAAAAATTGAGTTAAGTCAAGACTTGGTATAAAAACCAAGTCTGCCAACTTATTTGGCTTTTTCTGGCTTATTTAGTGAGATTTGTAAAAAGTTGTAGTTATAAAAAATGCTTATTTTTGTCTTTTCTACAAGTTTGTGAAAAAAGTTTTCAAAAAAAAATAAAAGGGGAAAGTGGAAGTCAGGGGTGAGCCAGGGCTCGAACCCCCGACCTCAACACTCTCACCCTTTATACACACACACTCACCGCTGCGCCCTTGGGTCTTTTTCGTTAAAGACTCAAGGGCCTATATATTTATACACATTTCTAGCCCATGTTCCCTTTTATAAGTCGAAGCTTATTAGGGCTTTTTCTCGGCTTATTCGATAAGCTGGGTGAGTGTTCTTATTTTTCTTGCATTCTTTACATAATTTAGGACTTTTGTGCAATTTTTTAGATTTTTCCAACTTTATTTATTATTTTTCTTTAATTTTTGAAACTTAAAATTTTGAAAAATCATTTAAAAATAGTTAAAATAATCAGAAAAATATAAAAAAATTATTTTTAGAATCAGAATAAATAATTTTAGGTTTACAAAGTTTAAAATCTTTTTCATCATTTTTAGATTTTTATTTTCATTTATAGGCTTTTTAAATTAATTTTAGAAAATAGGTTTTTATTATAAAAATAGTTTAAAATAGTTTTCTGAGTTTTTATCATTTTTTAGAATTTTCAAAGGTAGAAAATCATTTTTAGAATTTTTAGGAATTAATTTGTTATTTTCTAGGATTTTTAATACATTATTTAGTTTTTAATTCATAAAAAATTATAAAAAAGTCAAAAAATTATAATTCCTTTTCAGAAAATTTTCTTTTATCATTTTAGAGGTTTAGAAACTAAATTTGCATTTTTAGAGTTTAATTTTGACTTGGTTGATAATTTGGTGCCTTTTTAGGATTTCCGTATTTGATTTTATGCTTAATTGTTAAATTATAATTCTTAATTTGCTTTTCCAATAGTTTTAGTAACCATAATCAATCAAATCTTTGTCCATTCAAACATCAATTATCAAACCGAGTCTCGACCGTCCATTCACACTTCGTTGGGGAAAAACGACCCGGGAATACAACTTCCCGGTTTACTACAATTGTGATTTTTGGATCCTTTTTATATATTTATAAGTATTAACATACTTATTTATATATACATATCAAAGGGTGTTAAAAACACAACATCAAAATGGCGTCGTTGCCGGGGAGGCGTGTGTGATTGTCATTTCCGTTTGACAATTTGTGTTTGAAGATCCTTCCGTGTGAAGTTTTATCGCTTATTTTCTTATAAAAAATTAAAAATATAAAAATATTTTTCATTTCTTTTTAGTATATATTTATTAAAAAAAACCAAAAAAAAACAACCAAGTTGGTAAAAGAACACCAACAAATAATACTTTCAATTGAAGTATTATCCATCAATAAGTTCCCAAACAAAAGATCAAAAACTTACCTTTTGTGTCACTTGCAAAGTACGGTTCACCTTTGAAAGATAAACAAACTCTCAAGAGGGGTATAAGGCGGGTTGTTCCAAGGAACTACGACCCTAAAGGAAAAAGGTTTTTAATAGCTTCGCGCTTTCCTATTCCTCCGCTCCTTTGTGCGTTTTTCTTTTAGAGAGTTACCTGAGAGCTTGTCTGATTCATTAGTTTTAAGTTGTCTTGTCTCATTGTCCATTGTTAAAATAAATCAATTGTTGTACAAATTTTCTTTTTTATTTTTAATTTTAGTGCATGCGCACTCGTTCTCAAAACCGTAACCATCAACAACAACAACAACAAAAAATCCCACCAATTGTTGTTGAACCACTTGATCTTGAAGACCTTATCAAAGATCAAGAATCTCCCGTAGTTACGATGGCCGATAATCGTACTATGGCGGAATTGCTTCAAGCACCCACCGAGGGTTACGAGGATGCAATTGTTGTTCCCGCAATCACCGCGGACAACTTTGAGCTTAAACATAGTTTGCTCACTCTCGTACAAAACAAGCAATTTTTCGGACATGACAAAGAAGATCCTCATGCTCATATCCGATACTTCAACAAGATCACTTCTACTATGAGATTCCCAAACGTTCCGAACACGTCGATTAAGCTTATGCTTTTTCCGTTTTCTCTCGAGGGGGCCGCCCGGATTTGGCTCAAAAAAGAACCCCCTCGATCAATTCTTACTTGGGATGATCTTGTTTCAAAATTTATCAATGAATTTTTCCCTCCCTCCAAAACGACTAATCTTCGTAATGAGATTACAAATTTCCAACAACGTTTTGATGAGTCTTTCAGTGAGGCATGGGATCGATTTAGGGATCTCCTTCGAGCATGTCCTCGTCATGGTTTTTCTGAATTACACCAACTTGATACGTTCTATAATGCTTTGAATACAAATGATCAAGATTCATTAAATTCAGCAGCATGTGGTAATTTTTTAGACAAAAGGCCCCGTGATTGCTTATGCATCATTGAAAGCAAGTCCAAAGTTCGTCACTCACGAAGCAAAGCTGTTGTTTCCAAAGTGAGTACGAGCACTTCTACCCCTGGAATTTCATCCGACGTTGCTAAACTCAAAGATATGGTGAAAGCATTACTTCTCGATAAGAAAAACCAGGACCAACCTCCAGCTCCCGCTCCCGTAAAAGCGGTCGAGCAAAGTTGTGTAACTTGCGGTGGAGCTCATTCTTACCGTAATTGTCCCACCACCGATGGCAACCATTTCATTGAATTATTCAAAGACTACATCACATCCGCCGCAGCTAACGCTTCAATAAGGAGTGCCAGTGACTGACCTCAGTGTTGATATCAAATTTGACTCCGGTTTTCCTCTGTGCAAAAACCATCAAAACAACCAAAATCGGGGGATCAATTCAACTAAAATCGGGGGACAATTTTAACCATAATCGGGTAATAACTATAATCAAGGACCAATTCATCAACCCCAGGTTAATCAACCCCTGATTTTTCAAACTCCACCTTACCAAGTCCCCGCTCTGGCTCCTCCAGCACCAGGTGTGTCAAAGACCGATTTTGATAACTACATCAAAGCTAATGATGGGGTTATGCAAAATATGCAAAATTAAATGTCAAATATCATGGACTTGCTCACCAAAATCGTTAGTGCTAATACCGCTTCTACTTCAGGTTCAGGGACACTCCCGGGTAAACACGTTACCACCCGAAGGAAGATTTGAAAGTATTACTACCGAAGCGTGCTGCTTATAAGGGACCCACAGCTCCTACTACTTCTTCTTCTAAATTAGTGGAGTGTAAGACCGAGGTGACCAAGGACACGGTGCTTCCTACTAATAACGAAAGTACCGAAGACGTCCAACCTCCGGTTGTCAAAGTTCAACCTCATGTGCCAAATTCTAAGTCAGTTGTTGCTCCCGTTAGTGCTCCGATGCCTAACCTGAAACCTTCAATTCCATATCCTTCAAGGCGTAATGATGAAAGGAACCGTGCAAAAGCTGACAACCAAATTGAGAAATTCTATGAAATCTTTAAAGATTTAAGTTTCGAAATAAGCTTCACGGATGCTTTAATTCTTATGCCAAAGTTTGCCTCAACTCTCAAATCTTTGATTGGGAACAAGGAGAAATTAAGCGAAATTGCTAGAACACCTTTGAATGAGAATTGTTCGGCAGTGATCCTCAACAAGTTACCCGAAAAACTTAGGGACCCGGGCAAATTTCTCATTCCGTGTAAATTTCCTGAAATGGACGAATGCTTCGCCTTGGCCGATCTTGGCGCAAGCATAAATCTCATGCCATTCTCCTTTTGGAAGAAGCTTTCCCTTCCGGAACTTACTCCAACTTGCATGACTCTCGAGCTTGCAGACCGTTCGATCTCCCGACCGATCGGGATCGCCGAAGATGTCCCTGTAAAAGTTGGTGAGTTCCAGTTCCCGGCCGACTTTGTAGTCGTTAAATTTGATGCCGATCCCCGAGTTCCTCTAATTCTCGGGAGATCCTTCTTAAAAACCGGGCGTGCTTTGATCGATGTCTACGAAGGAGAAATAACTCTTCGTATTGGGAAAGAAGCTGTAACGTTCAATCTTGATCAAACTTCGAGATACTCGTCTAATTATGATGATATGACGGCAAACAGAATCGACGTCATTGATATGGCTTGTGAGGAGTATTCTCAAGAAGTTCTAGGGTTTTCTGATGTGATCGCGAGTGGAAATCCCACTCCTTATTATGATCCGATTGTTTCTACCTCCTCTCCGACCCTAACTCCTTTCGGGGATAGTGACTTTCTTCTCGAAGAAGTCGACGCTTTCCTCGCTCTTGAAGATGATCCAACTTCACCTGAAGTTGATCACTCTTACTTCGACCCGGAGGGGGACATTCTTCTTCTAGAAGCAATTCTTAATAGTGATCCTTCACCCTCTCCCAATCAAGGAAATTATTTGCCTGACAATCGAAAAGAGCTTAAGATTTGTGAAGCCAAATCTTCAATTGATGAACCTTCCAAGGTCGAGCTCAAGGACTTACCTCCTCATCTCGAGTATGCATTTTTGGAGGGTGACGACAAGTTGCCCGTAATAATTGCCAAAGACTTGAGTGTAGAGGAAAAGACGGCTCTCATAAAGGTTTTAAAGTCACACAAGCGAGCCATCGCTTGGAAACTCTCCGACATACAGGGTATCGACCCGGAATTTTGTACTCACAAGATTCTTATGGAAGAGGACTATAAACCAGCTGTCCAACATCAAAGACGGGTTAATCCAAAAATCCACGATGTCATCAAAAAGGAAGTTGAAAAACTTCTTGACGCCGGATTAATTTACCCGATCTCAGATAGTCCATGGGTGAGCCCGGTACATTGTGTACCAAAGAAGGGTGGAATGACCATCGTGACCAATGAAGACAACGAGTTAATACCGACTAGACTTGTCACGGGGTGGCGCGTATGCATCGACTACCGGAAATTGAATGAAGCCACCCGGAAAGACCACTTCCCACTTCCCTTTATGGATCAAATGCTCGAGAGACTCGCGGGAAATGAGTATTATTGTTTCCTTGATGGTTTCTCGGGTTACTTTCAAATTCCTCTCGACCCGAAGGACCAAGAGAAGACCACATTCACTTGCCCCTATGGAACATTTGCCTACCGTAGCATGCCTTTCGGCTTATGCAATGCACCAGGCACGTTCCAGAGGTGTATGTTGGCTATCTTCCATGATATGATTGAAAAAACGATGGAAGTATTCATGGATGACTTCTCGGTTTTTGGAAATTCTTTCTCTACATGCCTATCCCATTTAGAAAAGATGCTACAACGGTGCGAAGACACCAAATTGGCTCTAAACTGGGAGAAAAGCCATTTTATGATAAAGGAAGGCATCGTTCTTGGACACAAAATCTCTAAGTCAAGAATTGAGGTCGATCGAGCTAAGGTTGACGTTATCGCTAAGCTCCCTCATCCGACTACCGTTAAGGGTGTCCGTAGTTTTCTTTGGCATGTCGGGTTCTACCGAAGATTCATTCAAGATTTCTTAAAAATAGCCCGTCACATGACCTACTTGCTTGAAAAAGAGACTCCGTTCTTTTTCTTCAAAGAGTGTATTGAATCATTTAATACACTTAAAATAAAATTAACCGAGGCTCCAATCTTGGTTGCTCCCGACTGGGACTTGTCCTTTGAACTTATGTGTGATGCAAGCGATACACTATGCTAGCAAAACCATGTCCGAAGCTCAAGCACACTACACTACGACCGAAAAAGAATTACTTGCCGTAGTGTACGCTTTCGAGAAATTCCGGTCATATCTTGTCATGTCCAAAAGCATAGTGTATATGGATCATTCGGCTCTAAAGTATCTGTTCGCTAAAAAGGATGCTAAGCCAAGGCTGTTGCGGTGGATTCTTTTGCTCCAAGAATTTGATATTGACATTCGAGACAAAAAGGGAGCAGAAAATCTTGCCGCAGACCATCTGTCCAGACTTGAGAACCCTCATCAAGATAAGCTCGAGAATAAGGAAATTACAGAAACATTTCCTCTCAAAACTCTTGGATCGGTTGCTCTTCGTGATGATAGTACCCCATGGTTTGCAGATTTCGCAAACTACCATGCGGGGAATTTTGTTGTGAAAGGGATGTCGTCCCAACAAAAGAAAAAATTATTCAAAGATGTGAAGCATTATTTTTGGGACGACCCCTACTTGTTTAAAATTTATGCGGATCAAGTGATTCGGCGGTGTGTTTTTGGCCAAGAAGCCCATGACATCCTCATGGCTTGCCACAATGGTCCCACCGGTGGACACCACGGTGCCAACTACACCGCTAAGAAAGTCTTTGATTCTGGATTTTATTGGCCCACTATTTACAGAGATGCCCACGAGTTGGTTAAAAATTGCGACTCGTGCCAGCGTCAAGGAAAATTTTTGCAACGTGATGAGATGCCACAAAACTCCATCCAAGTTTGTGAAATCTTTGACGTTTGGGGCATTGACTTCATGGGGCCGTTCCCGTCATCTCGAGGGAACAAATATATACTCGTGGCCGTCGACTACTTGTTGAAATGGGTTGAGGCGAAAGTGCTCCCCACCAATGACGCCCGAGTTGTTTGCAAATTCCTTAAATCTCTCTTCGCCAGATTCGGTGCCCCTCGTGCAATCATAAGTGATCGCGGAACGCATTTTTGCAATGACCAGTTTGCAAAGGTCATGCTTAAATACGGAGTCACTCATCGTCTCTCCACCGCGTATCACCCAAAAACAAGTGGGCAAGTTGAAGTATCCAATCGTGGTTTGAAAAGAATTCTTGAAAGGACCGTAGGCGAGAACCGTGCCTCTTGGTCAGACAAACTGGAAGACGCACTCTAGGCCTTCCGTACGGCTTACAAAACACCCATCGGGTGTACTCCTTACAAGCTCGTATACGGAAAGGCATGTCATCTCCCGATCGAGCTCGAGCACAAAGCCTACTGGGCCTTGAAACATTGCAACTTTGACCTAGTGACCGCGAGCGATCACCGGAAGGTTCAACTCAATGAACTTAATGAACTTCGTGATCATGCCTATGAGAATTCTTTGATCTATAAGGAGAAAACTAAGAGGCTCCACGACTCTAAGATCAAAAACCGCGTTTTCAACGTCGGTGATCGAGTCCTCCTTTTTAATTCTAGATTGAAAATTTTCTCGGGCAAGCTTAAGACCCGCTGGAGTGGACCATTCACGATTACCCAAGTCTTTCCATATGGCACCATCGAGTTATCTCAAATCGACGGGTCAAACTTTAAGGTGAACGGTCATCGTTTGAAACATTACTTTAGAGAGGACATACATCGATGGTTGATCCAGGATCTCCAAACTTTCCCCAAGGACCAATGAATTCGGGGACGGGTCAAGCATAGTGACCTTAAACAAGCGCTTCGTGGGAGGCAACCCATGCTTATCCTTCTATCTTCTAACTGTGTGACGTGAGGAGGTGTGCCTCTTCCATTTCTCGTATGCTTGTGTTTTTATGATTTATTTATCCAGGATGTCCCGGATTTTGAAGCCTCTCGTGCTCGCGGTTTTTTTCCTCCGATCACATAGGCTTTCATATCTCAAGCTTCATTTGGGAATCAATATACCTAATTAAATTCGACTAACGTTTTTCTTTTGGCATAATTCATAAACGGCCTTAGATTGACGAAGAGACCCTTCTTAAAATATTAAGGACAATGCTCAGTTCTAGTATGGGGGGGGGATCTATCAATTTGATTATGCCTGCAGCCGTTTGTTTTCACGTAAGCCCGTTTTTACCACCAAAATTTAAAAAAATTTAAAAAAATTTCAAAAATAAAATAAGTGTTTTGTCACAATGTTCGACTTTCCTGCTGGGTAGAATAAGATTAAATTTTGACTCGATCGAGCGTGTTGAGCTCTAGCTTTGTTCCTTAACTTTTAGACTAAGCATTCGCGAATTCGCGAAGAACAGAAAATGATAGTGTTATTTGCAAGTTAGATGCTAAACAAGGATTAGTTGGATATCTTAAAGGCTTATAAGTGTAACTTGTCGCTTTTTCTCCCCGAAGCTCTTAAAATGAATAATAATACGTGCTCTCTTTCACTTTTTACTTGAAATCGTCGTTTTATAAAAAGAAGCTCTTCCGTTAAAACGTTAAATTTCATCTTAGTTCAAATTTATGCTTAAGTTCTCTAAAACGAAATTTTTCTATACCACGTAATAATCGTTGCAAATTGCAATATAAAAAAATAAAAAAAATGAAAATGATGAATGAAAAATGAAAAAAAAATTGTGTATAATATAAACTGTGGTGCTGATAAAGGTTTACTACATCTTGCCGGCTCACAACCGATGTTGCAGTCTTCAAAAGAAAGCCCATAGTAAATATAATAATCCGAGACTGATAAAAGTTTGCTGCATCTTGCCGGCTCACAACCGATGTTGCAGCCTTCTAAAAGGTCAAGGATTTCCGCTGCTTAAATTAGTATAATTGTTATGTTTAAATAAATAGTAAAGATTTCTTTTTCTAAAACTTAAATATCTTTTTGAACTAAGATCAAATTGCTTAAGATTTCAAGGATTTCAGTTGCCGTTGGTAGATTATTTCGATTAAGTATTCTCCGTGAGGTGTCAAAAACCTAGGCACTTAGCCGATAAGGCTGGGACGTTCTGAGAAGAAAGGTCGTTACATGGAATAGTCTCACCAATGAGATCATTAATCTTTGAAATTTGCGTGCTTTGAGTTGTATTCTTTCTAAGTTTGTTTTTGCGGTAAATTTAAGAAATTCAATTTCGAAGGTTGGAATATTTCGATTACATTCCGGTTCTCTATGGGGCTTCAAACACCTGATGACCTAAACTGATCTCGGTTGGGATTCATCGAGAAAATGGGCGTACATGGATGATCTAACCTTCGAGTCCTAATTCTTGGAAATATCGCTTTATAAAAAACGACTTGTGAAAGATGCAACTATCTAAATCGTCATTTGATAGTTTAATTTAGAATTGAGCACACTAACCTAAATAATAATGATTGTTAGGGGGCGAAAAGTTTACAAGTTATAGTTATGAGTAGTATTAGCATTTTTACTTGTATTTAACGGTGATTTCATTTTAAGCTTAGTTGGGACAAGTGAAAAGTCGGGAACGATGAATTTACCTGTTTTGGGCATTTTAGGATTGAAATGCTTCTTACTCCGTGACCCGAAAAGTTATAAAAATAATGGAAGTCCGAACATGTTAATTGAGAAAAAAATGAAAAAAAAAATACAAAAATTAGGGGTAGTTAGTGTAAATATATAAAAAAAATGGTGAAAACGGGACTTGTCAAAGATATTGATTCTTTATTTCCCTTGGCAAACACTTAACTACTTTTCTAAGTTATTAGTAGAGGGGGATTTAGAGTCTTAGCTTTCTTAAGTGTTTACTTGTGGCATTGCGTGAGGACACGGCAATACTTTTGTCCATTAAAAACGAGCTTAAATGACAAAAAACGTACCAAAAATACATTGTATTTGTATGTTTTGTATTTGCATTGTGCTGGAAACGGATATCCGAGAAAAGGACGAAAAACGAAGCCAAAACGACAAAAACCGAGCTTGAAATGTGAAGAGCGTGAAAAGTCAAAGTCAACCGAAGCCAAAGTCAAAAAGTCAACAAAAGTCAACCCCGAGAAAGTCAATGGTCAAAGCCGAGCCAAAACCAAAGAAAAATTAAATGGGCCCACCCCGACCCATCTAATAGGCCGGGTCAGCCCATTTATACATTACAAGAAAACCAAATGGGCCACAAAGGCCCAAAACCCTTTTATTACCAACCCGACCCAACTATAAGCCCAAGTACAAGTTTAGGGGGCAAAACTGCCAAACCCCTAAACTTGTCCCCCTAAACTTGTAACACCAAAGGACGAGTTTTGCAACACTATTATACACTCTGGAGGGCCATTTTTTCCATTTCCACAAACTATATCACCACAAGGACGTTTATTGCAAAAGCTCATATAACATTGAGGGACCAAATGTGCCAATCGTCCAAAGTTTTACCCTGTTACCCAAAAACGAACTTTCTCGCCCTTTTAAACCTACAACTGTTCACGGGTCTTCTTCACCCCTTTTACCCTGCAACCCTATGAATTCAATGGATAAAACCCTCTCCTTTAACCCACTAATACCCTATCACATGTTGCAATTGCCAAGTTGGCAATCCCACACTTTCCAAGCATAATCCAACGATTGTAATGAATTTGAAGAAACACAAATGTTGATGTATGGCCAAGATTGCTTTGGGATTTCACTCACAATACAAGCACAGCTCAGTTTACTCTCACAGAAGAAACACACATTGAAGACCTAAGCTTTTAAGTTTTTAGTATAAATAGGACCAAATGTAAGCCATAAAAGGCATCTTTCATCTATCTCTTATCTTTTAATCTAGTTTTTTAACTTAGTTAAACTTTCAGCTTATTGCAATTTCAATTTCCAAGTCTTGTAATTTTGTTTTGAGTTTTAATGAAAATTTGAAGTTTTAAGTAAAATCTTAAATCCTTGTTGTTCCTTTGTTTAAAACCCTCATTAATCTTAATTAAGCTCTTATATAAACATATAAGTAACCTATTTTATTTATATATTAAAAACTTTAAAAAATTCACAAAAAGAATTCACCCTCAAAAATACCACAGCTGATTTTTGGATGATAAGCCAAACTTGGATGGGCTTATGGACTTTACTAGCTTGTCTTTGACAAGCTAGAGCTTGTAGAATTGCTTAGTTATAAGCTTGTTTGCCCTGTTTAAGCAAGGGCATTGTAAGTCTTCATTTTTCCATTTTTTAGCTTATTTACTATTCAAGTGCTTATTCCTGCTTATTTCTTGTTTGTATTTGCTTATTGTTGCTTAAATATGAAATTTAATGCTTATTTATGCTTTAGTATAGTTTAAAAATCTTTTGTGCAAAATTTTCTTATTAACTGTCTTATATGGCTTTGAAAAGTGCATAAGCTGTTTTAGCTTAATTCTGGCTTATATAAGTGTTTAATATTGTTCATCAGGCTCTAAATAAGCCATTGAACATCTGGTCTTTGAAGTGTAAGTTTTAAAAATCAAGTTATAAGTCGTAAATTTGATTTTAGATTGTTAAAGGGGTGTTTGGGTTAAGACCCAAAACGGGTCAAAATTGGTTATAAAACCAATTGGGTCAATTGGCCAACTTTAGTCAGCTATATTTAAGTGTTTCTAATCTATTTTTCCAAAAGTTTAAGTGTTTTAAGCTGTTTTAGAATTTTTCTATAACATTCTTCAAAAATGAGGTCATAGAACAGTTTACAAGGCTTAATTGGTTAGGCTTGTTAAAACAATGTTTTGAGTCTTTCTTTTAGTTCCTTTTATGTGTCAAATGCAGTGGGTAATTGGTTTTCTAAGTCCCTTTGTGTAATTGCAAAGTTTGTCAAGTTTTAGTTTAGTCTATTTTTTGTTAAAAATCTGACTTTTTAGTCTTCAAATTTGAGATAGCAAAAATTGTTTTTAGCTCATGAAACTTTGAGCACAAGCCCTTTAGGAGCTTAACTCCATCTGTTTTAGCTTGCTTTTTGTTTTCCAGCTTATTTTCTAGCTTATTCAAAGGGTTGCACTTAGCCCTTTTTTCTTTAAGAAAAACCAAAAGTGGCCATCCTTTGTGAACATCCCACTTCATAAGCTCTTTTAGTGGCTTATTTGGGTTTCAAACCCAAAACTCTTTGCAGTTTTAGAAAGCTTAAAGTATAACCTTTTTAGGGGTATACCCCATTTAGCCATAATGATCCATCTTTTGGCATATTTTTAAGCCCAAAGGTGCCTACCTTTGGCTGTGGCCAGCAACTTTTAGTCAAAGTGCTTATTTGGATTTTAAGCCTTATTAGCTCAAATCCCTGGCTTATTATTGCTTACATTTGCTTATTAGTTATAGTTAATTATTTATCTTTGCTTATTTGGTCTTTGCCAATGCTTATTTGTGTTTAAAATCAAAAAAAAATTGAGTTAAGTCAAGACTTGGTATAAAAACCAAGTCTGCCAACTTATTTGGCTTTTTCTGGCTTATTTAGTGAGATTTGTAAAAAGTTGTAGTTATAAAAAATGCTTATTTTTGTCTTTTCTACAAGTTTGTGAAAAAAGTTTTTTTTAAAAATAAAAGGGGAAAGTGGAAGTCAGGGGTGAGCCAGGGCTCGAACCCCCGACCTCAACACTCTCACCCTTTATACACACACACTCACCGCTGCGCCCTTGGGTCTTTTTCGTTAAAGACTCAAGGCACACTTTATTTATACACATTTTAGCCCCTTAATACTTATAATAAGCCGCAGCTTATTAGGGCTTTTTCTCGGCTTATTCGATAAGCTGGGTGAGTGTTCTTATTTTTCTTGCATTCTTTACATAATTTAGGACTTTTGTGCAATTTTTCAGATTTTTCCAACTTTATTTATTATTTTTCTTTAATTTTCGAAACTTAAAATTTTGAAAAATCATTTAAAAATAGTTAAAATAATCAGAAAAATATAAAAAAAATTATTTTTAGAATCAGAATAAATAATTTTAGGTTTACAAAGTTTAAAATCTTTTTCATCATTTTTAGATTTTTATTTTCATTTATAGGCTTTTTAAATTAATTTTAGAAAATAGGTTTTTATTATAAAAAATAGTTAAAAATAGTTTTCTGAGTTTTTATCATTTTTTAGATTTTTCTAAGGTAGAAAATCATTTTTTAGAATTTTTAGGAATTAATTTGTTATTTTCTAGGATTTTTAATACATTATTTAGTTTTTAATTCATAAAAAATTATAAAAAAAGTCAAAAAAATATAATTCCTTTTTAGAAAATTTTCTTTTATCATTTTAGAGGTTTAGAAACTAAATTTGCATTTTTAGAGTTTAATTTTGACTTAGTTGATATCTTGGTGCCTTTTTAGGATTTCCGTATTTGATTTTATGCTTAATTGGTAAATTAGAATTCTTAATTTGCTTTTCCAGTAGTTTTAGTAACCATAATCAATCAAATCTTTGTCCATTCAAACATCAATTATCAAACCGAGTCTCGACCGTCCATTCACGCTTCGTTGGGGAAAAACGACCCGGGAATACTACTTCCCGGTTTACTACAATTGTGATTTTTGGATCCTTTTTATATATTTATAAGTATTAACATATTTATTTATATATACATATCAAAGGGTGTTAAAAACACAACATCAGACGGGATAAACTTATGCTGGGCCTCGCTTGGGTTTGACTTTGCCTCCGCAAGAATCACCCGACTCCGCGGGTCCAACTCTATTATGCGCATCCGACAAACGATCAACTATCATATCTCCTTTGGTTCCACAAGAGGCTCCTTATAACGCTTAAGTCTAGTTGAGAAAACAGTTCCCCAACGAGATTTCTTACGGGTGGGGGAAAAACATAGCTAAAATACTAAGAAAGGAATACATATCATATCAGATAATGGTAGACAAAATAACTAAAATGACAACTTAGCAAAATACGAAATATATAAGCTATGCAAAAATAAAAGGGAAGCATAGCAGTTATAGCATTAAACACTTAAGCCTTAAATGCATCTACATGAAGGACCCATAGGTTATATTCTAGGCTCAACCACCTACTTCTTTATAACCAAAGGCTCTAATACCAACCTGTCACACCCCGCCAAGGCGGAAACGCGAGGCACGACGAAAAAGGAAATCATCACAACACATTGGCGTCTATAAAAGGAACTAAAACATGCATAAAATAAAAGGTATAGACATGTAGTGTGATGAAAATACCCAAACACATCAACAAAATCCAAAAGGCTTCTAACATTGAAATAAAGGCAATTCATGCCAATGTTAAGACATGCAAACATTCATACATCCTAATCAAAGCAAAACAATTAACATTCAACATTCAAAACAAATAACAAAATCTAGATAACTAAACTTCGCCAGCTGCCTACGGTCCATCTAGCCACTTTTCCTAACTTTAATCTCATCCTGCTGAATACCTGAAAATGATGCTTATACGTCAACACAATGGTTGGTGAGAAACATAGGTTTTCAAGCACACATACTCAATCCGTTACTAAAACAATTTAACCAATTCCTGCAATTATAAAACAATACGCTTTTGATCACTTCTGACTACACTCTTTAATATATAGTAAATATATATAAAATATACTTATAAATATATAAAAAGAATGGTAGGAAACAAAAGATCTCAGTTATAGTAATCCGGAAGTATGATACCCGGATCGTTATCCCCGATGAGGAAAGCAATTGAAAGTCGAGAGTCGTTTTGAGAATCAATGCTTGAATGGAATAAGATTGATATTGGTTTTCTAAAACTACGAGAAAATTAAGGCAAAAACTTAAAACTACTTAAGGAAAAACAAATTTTAGCTAAAAACGTAAAACGGAAACCCTAAACTGTGACTAAAAACCCTAAATTTCCAAAAATAAACTTAAAATGAATTTTTCACTTTTAATAGACTCTAATTAACTAAAAAGTAAGATTAAAGAAAACTAGAATGAAAACGGAGTTGATTTGAGCTTAAAAACACGAAAAACGTGAACGGGAATGAATCCCGTTCTTTAAAAAGTGAAATTTTGCAAATTAAACCCTACGGAAGCAAAACTATTTTTCCTAGGAACTATATGATAAAAGAAAATTTTCTAAAAAAGAATTATATTTTTTTGACTTTTTTATAATTTTTTATGAATTAAAAACGATTTTAAAGAAAATTAAATATAAAAAATACTAAACGTTTTATGAAAAATCTGAAAAAATTATGAAAAATAGCTTGAACAACGAGGAATCTAAGAAAAATAAGTTGGGAAACACAGCTTATCAAATAAGCTGTGAAATAAGCTAAAACAGCTTATTGTACCTAAAGAGCTAAAATGCATATAAGGAATATATTTTGCAAAGGTATACCGGATGAGCTAATTTAGCACAATGGTTGGGAGTGTGGGGGATAAAATACTTGGTGAGGGTGGTAGAGGTCCCGGGTTCGAGCCTTGCTCACCCGGGGTTTCCCACTATACCAAGTGTTTTTATTTTCGCTATTTTTTATAACTTTTTAGAAAACTTGAAAATAAGCATTTTTAACAAAGCAACCTTTTTTATAAACCTCAGATAAGCATTGTTTGTATTTTTTAAGGAGAATAAGTAAATAAAAATAACAAATAAGCTAAAACAAATAATAAGCTATGTCTAAAAAGCAAATAAGAACCAAAAAAGCACAAATGATAAGCTAGATAGACAGAAAAGCTAAAAAGGCTTAAAAACACTTAAAATTCACACTAGAAAGCAAATAAGCTCAAATAAGGTTGTGGCAAAACCAAATAAGCTAAAATGGGTTTATACTAACCTAATAAGCTAGTCTAAACCTAAATAAGCAATAAGAATAAGCAGATAAGCTAAAATAAGCTAAATTTACCTTTTGACCAAAACTGATAAGCCAAAAGGCCAATAAGGACTTTTCTAGCTTAAAAATAAGCTAGCAAACAGATCCTTATGGCTTAGTGGCTTATACCACTAAGAAGCTTGGCCAAAAAGCTACTTAAATCCATAATCAAAAGAGAGTTTGAAACACAAATAAGCACTTAAAAAGCTTGATGAAAAAGGCTGTTCATAATGATTCAACACTTAGAAATTTTTTTAGAATCTTAACAAGTTAGCACTTTTGAGCTTAAAAATAAGCAACCTAATGGATCCTTATGAACTTATAAGCTGAAAACAGATGAAGATTAATCCTCAAAGAACAAGTATCAATAACAGAAAAACAATTTGAAATCAAGAATAAGCCACAATGATCATATCAAAAAGCAGTTTCTTTATTTTTCAACACTTATGTAAACTTTTGACAGGTTATGACCAAACACAAACCAACAATTGCAGGTCTTATAGACTTTGTTTTAGCACTCAAACAAACACAAAACATCACAAATGCACAAGGTTTAAGAGCCCAATCACACAAGAAGATAAAAAGAACTTTTAAAACTCACAGATTCAAACTACTTATAGAACTAACCTTGAAAATGAGATTTAGGCAATGACATCCTTTAAAAACTACTTTAATCTGCCTAAATTAACTAATTAAAACTAACTTAGTACCTTAACCCATTAAAACATAGTTTTGACCCATTTTCAATGTTAACCCAAACACTCCTTTAAACACTTAAAATGCTTTTTGAACTTGATTTAGACTGATTTAAGCTACAAACTACCAAGACCAGATAGTAAACAGCTTATAACAATCTAAATGAACATATTTCAACAATCCAATAAGCAAAAACAATAAGCTAACAACTAAAGCTAATTTTTTTGTTTTTATGACTTTTTTGTATTAAAAACATAAAAAGTAATATCTAGACAAACAATTAAACTAAGTAAGCATTAAACATAAATAATAAGTAATTATAAGCTAATACAAACTATAATAAGAAAATAATAAGCAGTATGAAACAGATTAAAGCTAATAGAGGATATTTAAGCTTAATTGTAAAGAAGAAACTTACAAGAGTCTTTGCTCTAAACAAGGCTAAGATAAAACATAAGTGAGCTACCAACAAGCTCTAGCTTATCACAAGGATAAGCTAGTAAAGTCTAATAAGCTCTTCCAAGGTAAGCTTATCATCCAAAGCAACTAAATCCATCCATAGCTTAGGTATTAAACTGAATTTAGATTTAAGTAAATTAATGATCAAATTTACTTCTATCTTAGCTTATAGACTAAGATGATCTAAGAACTTATAAGAGCTTATGTAACAATAGCAGCTTATTTAAACCATATTTTGCATATTAAGTAAAACGGATTAAAACTCAGTATGATAAGTAAACTTGAACTTTTATTAATAAAAACAGATTACAAAGCTTTTAAATGAAAATTACAAGTATTTAAATGACATTAACCTGAAAATTACAATAAGCTACAAGCTAATTTTACACTACTCCTAAAATAAGCTCTCCCTTTTGTGAGTGAGGATGCCCTTGTATTTATAGCCTGAGAAGAAGCTTATAGGTCCTCAAGTCAGTTAGACGTTCCCTTAATCTTGGCCCTTGAATAATTCTAATCATTAGATCCATTTTCTCAACCGTTGGATTGATTTGATGAGCACATGGATTGCCAACGTGGAATTCCGTGTGTTAGACCCCTTTGTGCTTCTTTTGCACTAGATTTAGTGCAAAATCCCAATCATTGAAGTGTTTCTTTCATATATCCGCGTGTCCTTTCTTGTGCACTTGGACCAATAAGGAGCTTTTGTGACGTCTAACTCTGCCACATCGTACCTTGGTGCTTAAATTGTTGAGCTACGTCCTCAATTAGAATTAACCCCTTGTTTTTTAGCAGGGTAAATGATGGAAACAACGATGAATAGTAAAAAGCTAATACCTACGCTTTTTTTTTACTTTTAAATGTTAGTTGGGGGTGTTTGACTCGGGGGGTTTGGGTTGTTGACCTGGGTTTTTATAAAAAGAAATGGAATTGGGCCATGGGATTATATGGGCTCGGGTAAAGGGTTTTATAATATAAAGAGATAACGGTGTTAGGGCTTTAAGGGTTATTTTTGAATTAAGGGTTAACTATGAGGGACTGTTTTGGGTATTTTAGGATTTTGTCTTCTTGTGGTTGACCAATGTTTGACCAAGGATTGACTATGTTCACCATTGATAGCATTGATAGCAATCTTTCGGCTCTTTTGCACTCTATCCGTTCTCGTGTCCGTGTTTGTCCGGCTTTGACCGTTTTCTTGTGATTTTTGCACTATCCGTACCTACACATTCACAAACAACAAAATTCACAAATACAAGCATATTTTTGCATATTTTAATCATTTAAGGGCCATTTTTGATATAGAATGGATATGTGATTTCTAACATATCAAAATTCCCCAAACTAAGTGATTGCGTGTCCTCACGCAATATTATATGCTCTAAAACCAAATACCTCAAAAATTCCCCAAACTAAATCTTTAAAAAGTAGCAAAGACTTTCGTGGAGAGAGTTAAGAAATCACAAGCTTTAAAACACCCCATTTTCCCATTTTTCAAAACTTTTTTCCATTTTTTTAGAGTAATTAACTAGAATATTCTGACTTTCATTATTTCTATAACTGTTAGGGATCATAGAACAAGATGCATTTCGATCCGAGAATGCCCCAAATAGGATAAATTCATCGTCCCTGGCTTTTCACTTATCCAAACCAAGCTTAAAACGAAATCACAGTTAAATATCAGTAAAGATGCTAATACTACTCATATTTGCAAATTATGAACTTTTCACTCCCGACAATTATTATATCTTAGGTGAATGTGCTATTTTGAATTTCAACCATGCATCAACGTTTTGCAAAATACTATGCTTCACGTTCCACCCAAGAATAATAAGTTTGAAGGCGAGATCATCCCATGTAGCGACTTTCGTCTCGGCACATCCCAACCTTGCGGCTAAGTGACCAGGCTTTTGACACCCCACAGAGACTAGTATCGGGACTCACGGACCTTAGGTTTCAAAAACTCTCAGGTTTCCCGTATATACATAGCTTTAAAATAGAATAGTCAAAGTTCAAAAGCATATTTGAATTTAACAAAAAGAAATCTATTTATTAATTTAAACTTAATATTAAACATTTATGCAATTGTAACCCTCGACCTTTTAGAAGGCTGCAACATCGGTTGTGAGCCGGCAAGATGCAACAAACTTTTATCAGTCTCGGATTTTTATTCTTACTATGGGCTTTCTTTAGAAGACTACCACATCGGTTGTGAGCCGGCAAGAGGTAGTAAACTTTTATCAGCCCACAACTTTTATTTTATATATATATATATATATATATATATATATATATATATATATATATATATATATATATATATATATTATTTAGGAAGACTTCTTTTTGAAAAATTCAAGTATAAGTTTGAACTAAGACTAAAATTGATTGCAATACCCCGTACATAAAAATTATTGATTTAAGTTTAATCTCCAAAAATAGCACGTATATTAATCCGGTTAGGAGCTTATGGGAGAAAAAGCCACAAATTACATACATGAGCTCTTAAGATTTCCAATAAATTCCTTGTTGATAGCATCCAACTCCATACTTAAACTCTATCAGTTTTCGGTTCTTCGCGAATTTCCGCGAACGCTTAGCCTAAAAGTTAAGGAACAAGCTAGAGCTCAACACGCCTTGCTCGATTTAAATTAATTCTGTATTCTACCCTAGTAGGAAAGTCAAAATTGTAACAAAACACTGAAATTTTTTATTTTTAGAAAATTTTAAATATTTTTCATATTTTTACAATTTTGACGGGCAAAGTGTTATATATGAGGGGGGGGGGTCTGGAGAACAACGGGCAAAGGTAGGGGTAAGTGGACATATCGAGAAGAATTGACGGGACTACCCCAATACTAAAATTAAACATTATCCTTAATGTTTCCTAGCCTAAGACTTAAAAACCCCATACTGAAACTCAAAAAGTCGAATGCATAATCCAAGCGTGAAGAAAGTATTACAAAAAAACTCAAGGCGTTTATCAAGTTTGCTACGAGATAAATGTTAGTCGATAATAATCTTAGGATATCGGATTTCCCCAAACTAATGGCAAGCAAAGGCTAGGAAGCTCGAGTGGACCAGGACAAAACACCGAACACGAGAGTCTTCAGAAAATTTTGGGTCAATCCTACAAAAAATCACAAGTACAAACAACAAGAATCGGAAGAGTACAAGCCTCCTCACATCACAATAGAAATAAGAAAGAAGATAGAAGGATAAGCATGGGGTGCCTCCCACGAAGCGCTTTGTTTTTGGTAACCGAGTCACATAGCTTGACTCGATCCCTGAATATCAATCCGTCCTTGTGACAGTGTGAGATCCTGGACTACCTTGGTGGTAAGTCCCCTCCGAAATAATGCTTCACACGATGACCATTCACCTTAAAGTTTGGACCATCGGGTTGAGATAACTCGATGGTTCCGTATGGAAAAACTTTGGTGATGGTGAAAGGTCCTGACCAACGAGTTTTAAGCTTTCCCGAGAATATCTTTAGACGAGAGTTGAAGAGTAAAACTCGATCACCAACTTTGAAAATGAGGTTTTTGATCTTAAAGTCGTGAAGCTTCTTCGTCCTTTCTTTATATATCAAAGAATTCTCGTAAGATTGATCACGAAGCTCATTAAGTTCATTAAGTTGAAGCTTCCGGTGATCACCCGCTATTTTAAGATCAAAATTAGCATGTTTCAAAGCCCAATATGCTTTATGCTCTAACTCGATAGGTAAATGGCAAGACTTTCCGTACACTAACTTGTAAGGCGTACAACCAATCGGTGTCTTAAAAGCGGTAAGAAATGCCCACAAAGCGTCATCTAGTTTGTCGGACCACGAGGCATGGTTTTCTCCAACCGTCCTTTCTAGAATACGTTTCAAACCGCGATTGGACACCTCCACTTGACCACTCGTTTGAGGGTGATAAGCGGTAGCTAAACGATGAGTGACCTCATACTTAAACATTACTTTAGCAAATTGATCATTACAAAAATGGGTCCCACGATCGCTTATAATAGCTCTAGGTGTTCCGAATCGGGCAAAAAGAGATTTCAAAAACTTAACTACAACTCGAGCATCATTTGTGGGGAGCGCCTTTGCTTCCACCCACTTCGAAAGATAATCAACGGCAAGGAGGATGTATATATTCTACATAAAAATTGTTGATTTAAGTTTAATTTCCAAAAACAGCACGTATATTAATCCGGTTAAGAGCTTATGGGAGAAAAAGCCACAAATTACATATATAAGCTCTTAAGATTTTCAAATAATCCTTGTTTAGCATCCTACTCATACTTAACACTATCATTTTTCGTTCTTCGCGAATATCTGCGAACGCTTAGCCTAAAAGTTAAAAAACAAGCTAAAGCTCAACACGCTCGATCGGGTCAAAATTTACTCTTATTCTACCCAGCAGGAAAGCCAAAAATTATGACAAAACACTTATTTTATTTTTTGAAAACTTTTAATTTTTTGTGGAAAAACGGGTTACGTGAGAACAACGGCTGCATGCATAATCAAATCGATAGATCCCCCCCCCCTAATACTAGAGTTAAACATTGTCCTCAATGTTTTAAGAATGGTCTCTACGTAAATCCTAAGCCGTTTATTAAGTATGCTTAAAGATAAACGTTAGTCGATAAGATTAGGATATCGGATTTCCCCAAACTAATGGCAAGCAAAGGCTAGGAAGCTCGAGTGGACCGGGACAAAACACCGAACACGAGAGTCTTCAGAAAATTTTGGGTAAATCCTACAAAAAAAATCACAAGCACAAACAACAAAAAACGGAAGAGTACAAGCCTCCTCACATCACAATAGAAATAAGAAAGAAAATAATAAAAGGATAAGCATGGGGTGCCTCCCACGAAGCGCTTGTTTAGGGTCACTAAGCTTGACCCAATCCCCAAATTCATTTGTCCTTGGGGAAGGTTTAGAGATCCGGGACAACTAATTATGGTACGTCCCCTCCAAAGTAGTGCTTAATTCGATGACCATTCACCTTGAAATTTAGCTCGGAGTTTTGAGATAACTCAACGGTGCCATATGAAAATACTTGGGTTATGGTGAACGGTCTGGACCAACGGGATTTTAACTTGCCAGAGAACATCTTCAATCTAGAGTTAAAGAGGAGGATTTGATCACCGACGTTGAAAATGCGGTTTTTTATCTTTG
>BQNB010105803.1:0-23526 GCA_026074375.1 Tanacetum coccineum | reverse complement strand
AAACAATGGAACGAGTGATCTTTTAATTGTACGAAATGATACGGTTATCGTCGGTAAAGTCCGAATATACCACGTTGATCGAAAACAGATAACGATCGCAATGAGATAGGTCTCGAGTCCCGTCGTTGAGCGTCACACGAAACCGTAAAACCCGAAACGATTCCTTGTTTTAATTCGTTCGGTTCTTAAAGGTTTTGGCTCGTTCGGTTGATGAACAAAAACAACTCGTTCGACTCTTATCTAAAGTTGCTTGTTCGGTCCACAAAGGAGTTATGACTCGTTCGGTCTTCAATGGTGTGAGCTTGTTCGGTTTTCTTGTTTGACCCTCCTTGTTTTCTACTCGTTCGGTTGAAGAGTGTTTATGCTGGTTCGGCTCTCAAAGGTTTTGCTCGATCGGTTCCTTGTTGTTGAAAAACTAGTTCGGTGCAAGATGTTTCTAACTCGTTTGGCTCAAGGACAAGGTTACTCGTTCGGATTCAAAACTTTGAAACTGGTTTGATTCCTTCTCTTTTTGATGAGTTTGATACACGAATCCGATCAGTCTTTTCTTGCAAAACACCACTACGAAAGCCTTAACAAGGTATGTTATTAGCACAAAACGAACTCGAATATTTCGACCAATATTCTTTTTCTTCTTCTTTGTTTGTTTTTTTTATATGTGAACCAACCAAAAAATCAATACACCTTTTTCCTTTGTTATTATTCGAACAAAAAAAAATAAGATCACCAGAGACTTTTTTTTAATGTACTCGAACCAAAAAAATACACCCCCCCCCTTTTTTAATCTTTCGAACAAAAAAAAAGAAATAAAATCACCAAATCTTGATTGCTAACGAGATGGTTTTTATGTTATTTGATTAAGCATAAACCATCTATGAATCAAGAATGAATACAAAGCAAAAAAATTCGAATACCCCTTTTTTTTAATATTTCCGAAACCCAATCAAAAAGAAAAAACACAAAACCAAATCAATTCATCAATCTTGAAGGCTCTGATACCAATTGTTGGTTCCATGATCATTCATATAAACCTTTAACAATGATATGTAGAATCAAGAGATTAAATTAAACAAGGATTGATTGAAAAATTGAAAGAGAACAATTTGGTGGCTAGAAACCCTAAAAGTAATATTGACTAGCTAACCTAAAGATGAGAAAAACATAGAGTATTTATACTATAAAAGGGATCAGCCTAGGAGGCCTTTTATCTGGGCTTTTTGTATCTTGGCCCGTTTGCATCATTAAAACATTACAATTAATTAACTAACTATCGAGCTATGGAACGCCAATTTTCTTCAAGACCGAGCTTCACTTGTTAGACTGTGAAATTGTGTTTCTAACAATCTCCCCCTAAGTGAGGTCTTCGTAGCGTACATATTTAAATTCATAGCATATTAGCTCGCTGTCTTTGCGGTTCATCACTTGATGTATTTGTGCTTCAGTAGTAATCCAATCTTTAAAACTTGATCTTGATCTTTAGAACTTGAATTACTTATTTTGATGACTTGATCTTGATTTCTAGAACTTGAATTACTTGTATAAATAAAATATGGGGACAAAGGATCTCCTTGTTTTTAAGAATTTACCAAATTGGAACTCCTCTTGGTAGACTACCATTAACTATAATAGATCCTCTCGAAGACCGAATGACAACATTGTATCCACTATACACAATTCTATCTCCCAAACCCGAACTTTCGAGAACATCGTCCAAAAAAATCCTACCTGACCGAATCCATTATGCTTTCTCAAAGTAACTTTGAAAATTAGGGCTTGATTCTTTTTCGACTTGCACCATCAATCACTTCATGAGAATGAACATGGGCCATCCAGAATCTGTCTATCCGCAATGAAAGCTGATTGAACTCATTAAACTATACCTTTAAAACTCCCAAAGCCGGTTCGCCAGAATTTTAGCATTAGATTTTGTATAATGCTCCCATCAAACTATCGGTCTAAATCTTTGACTAAATTAGCATTCTGGATTTTAGGAATTAGGCGCAATAAAGAAGATTTACATCCTTTCGGGGGATTCACCTATATAAGAAGAAATACATGACAGCAGCAATACATGCATAATGATAAAGATTCCAAAATCAACGAAGAAACCGAAAGTAAATCCGTCACGGTCCGGGGGCTTTAATCCGTCCGCAATCCCAACCGCCCCCTCTTAATTTCAATCATTAGTAACATCACTCTCAATTCTCCTAAGCTCCTCATCCGATTGCTTCTTTGGAAAGCCATCTGGGTAATCGCCACCATTATGAACCAGGTTGACAGAATCGGAGCATTATAGTAATAAGTGATCAAAAGAATTCCTGCTTTCAACCCTTATTAGGATTATAAACCAAACCCCATCTACCCTGAACACACCATACTTTTTGGAATATTACGTTTCTTATTAAGCATTCCAATGAAAGAAACTAGAGTTTTCGTCCCCTCCCACAGCCCATATTATTTTAGCCTTTTTCCGCAATTTCCATCCGACTGAAGATTATCAATATCATGCAAATTATTTATATCCTCCGCTCTTTTACTAATTTCCTCCTCTCCCGTTCCCTCTATCGATAATATTATCAATAGCTCGAGATCTAGATCTTTTTTGCATTGCGCTTTAGTCTTGTAATTTGAAGATCTGCTCGATAGTATTCCATTCCTGAATTTTGCTTTTAAGATATTTTAATTTTACCCATAAAGCTGCCTCATCGCAATTAGGACTCCTTACACGGGTATTCCTTCCACGCATCCTCCACCGTTTTCTAAAACCCTCAATTTCAAACCAATAATGAAATATTTAACGAAGTTGGCCACATAATCAAACTAGCTTCACGAAGTAAAAAGCGGATCTGATGATCAGAAGGTATCTCTCTAAAGTAAATAGCATTGATATTCGGAAAGTATTCATAGGACTTCCGATACCAAAAATCTATTAACTTACTCATCTTTAAAGCAGACTTGTGACACCAAGTAAAGAAAAACCACCTAAATCATCCTCAACCAAACCCCGTTCCATGTTAAACGCATTGAACATATAGCATCATGCGCATTGAACCCGAGCCGAACCTATCAGATTTGTATGTAACCTCATTAAAATCTCCCATGACGACAACCTCACCTTTTCCATCTCATATTCTCACGATGTAAATAAATCCCACAATATTTGTTTCCCTGCATCATGCGGGGGATACACCGCAATCACCATATATTTCTGCCCTGTCAATCGCCACACACCTTGACCATGACAGTAAACGAATCTGACTGACATAGTAACACTCTCCTTACAAAAAATATTAGAGTCCCAAAACATAAAAATTACCCACCCGGTTACCAACAGCCGCACTAAGACTATCGTAAAGCCAAATTTCCCCAACACTCCTAACACAAAACATATCATTGTTTCCATTCTTTGTTTCTTGCAACGTCAAAATTTCCCTTATTTTTTATTACATAACTCCTTAACCTAACTTTTTTGGCCTTTTTTGCTAGGCCTTGGATAATTCAGAGGAGGAAAATTCATCTAAACACCTCCTCGCTCCTTGGGCTTCATTATCTCGGCCATATTTAGGACTGATCCCTCCATCTTTGTACCCCCATATTTGTCCTACTTTTACCACCTCATCAAGAAGGACCTAAGATTGAACCTCTAGTTTGAAGGGTACCTCGGACCCTTTTTAAAATGACCAGAAGGAAAATGAATCTGTACCATCACCTTAGACTTCATGTTTAATTCGAGACGCTATTTCCCTTCGACCTAATTACTCTTAGTCGAACCCTCTCCATCATAGTTACTGTCACCACCACCATGCAAAGAATTTTCCACATTATTCTCTATTGGAGAGAACCCTGGGGGATACTTCAAGCTACTCTCCGACTTGTTGTCATACCCACCCTTTTCTACTTTCTTGTTAAGTATAGGATAAATGTTGAACGGATCTTCTAATTTCTCCACTTTCTTATTCAGCTCCCCTTCCTCCAAATTGTTATCTCCCTTTCCAACCTCATTACACATATTCTCTTGTACACCTTCAACGTCACTGTCACGCCCGAAAAAACCTGGAACCTGATCCTTAGACCCATCGTCATTAGAATTGGTATCATATTGGTCTTCATCATCAGATTCCTCAGTAAAATCTGGAACCTATCCAGGTGTTTCTTTGGCTCTAATCCAATATACTTTACCACGATGGATGATTTTGAATTCCTCCGATATGCTTCTATCCAGCTTCGTGTGAATACACAAACGCTTAGAATGAAAATAGGTATCCTCCTGATCATCAACATCAAGAAGATCCCCCCACTTAGCCGCAATGCGATTAAATGTGTTACCCGACCACAACTTGAATGGAATCCCTTCAATCTCTACCCACACAATTCTTTTTTCAGATTAAAATTCCAAGGAGGCATCTTTAATTAGCGAAAACCAGGATCCAACACTAACATTTTCTCGGAACTGCTTTATCGATTCCTTAGTCGCAAATTCCATCATAACCCAAAATTCGCCCATGTAATGAATTTTAATGTCCACAAAACCCTCATTACACAGCGCCATTTTGAGATTAGCCAAGGATGCAAATACTTTCACCCTTCCCAATATTGATTTCGATAAGTCCATTGTCATCCAACACTATTGCAGGGGGCTTCTCCACATCTTCGTCTTCTGTTTGGCCATCATCTTTCAATACCCTCACATACGAATTGCCCCCTATTGATTCCAGTAACCTTCGGTTTCACATGCTCATTACTAAACGAGTTAGTCTTACTATTCATACTCCCACCATCACCCTTAGCATCCTCTTTAGTACCAGTGACGTTATTTTTATAGAATCTAGAGATATTAGCATGTAGTTTATATCGTTCAATCCACACCGTACATAAGTTGTTCACCAGTCTCTCCTCACTAAACACATTAATAAAGCGAACAAAACCAAACCTCTTACCATTTTTTGCTCTCTTAGTCGGTATGAACGAGTCCACAACATGTCCATAAACTTTGCATGAATTGAACAACTCCTTAGCAGAAAGTGATTCAGGAAAATTCGTAACGTAAACGGTTGTAGATATCTTAGCCACATCGTCTTCCTTTGATCTGTAAGTACCCATGATTCGAAACCCTAAAAATCGATTTCCCAAACCCTAATGAAAATAAAGATGATTCAAAAGCCTAAAGCCCTCGTCGAATCAATTAAAAAAAGAATTACAGTTAGGAACACCGAATAAATCTCGACCCCCGTTTACTAATCAATCACACTGATAGAGGGGACGAATAAATCGAAACCCTAAATCAATCAAAAATAGTAGCGACAAAATCAAAAATCAATACGATATGGGAAACGTGTAATCAATCATTTATAACTTATTAGTTAGTTAACTTACGAGAAGTATGATCGAATCGGATCCAGATAAGATCGAGATCCTGTTAAAAGATCATATGCCTTTTAAGATCCTACGAAGGATCAACTAGTTTTTGCATAACGAGATCGGAAAATCTTACGAGCTAGATTGAGATCTTAATAGCTATGCTTTTATGTATAAGAAGTATTTTAAGACATGCACATACATATCATATAGCTTGACGAATACCCGCGCATACCGACGGTGTATAGCGGCAAATAACTATATTTGTGAACATGTGATTTGATGCGACCATTGACGCAGCTAGTTAAGGGTTCAATTTATAGTTATGGTAAGAAAAAAATGATTTAAAACAAAAAATAATAAAAATTTATAGTATTTAAACTATTAATTTAAATTAATGATGACATTATCACTACTTCTAACTAAAAGATAGTAAATACTTTTACTCATTTAACAAGTTGTTAGGTTTTCGAAAAAAAATGTTTTTTTTTCATATATAATAGGATTTTAAGTTTATTTACGTATTAAATATTTTTCTGCATATTAAGAAATTAATCCTAACCACTTAATTATATATAAGCTAACAAACCAACTTTCACACTCTTTTTTCAAAAAATAATATCTCTTAAATCATTAACCGTTAAGTAAAAATATACATCATCTCGACGAGCATTTAATTATCATTCTATAGACGGACACTTTAATATACTTTTAAAAACTTTTTTTTCACGTTTTTCGTCTCTTTTTTCCTTCTTTTTTTCTTTGTTGAAACTTGCATGAGAAATCACATGTGATTAAACACTTATTTAAATATTCGAACATCTAAACATGTAATAAAATGAACATAACTTTTTCTACAATATTCTAAAACTTTCACCATTTTTTTCTTAGAAACTAAACATTTATAGCTTTCCAACCAAATATAACACGTTATATTTCGAATTGTAGATTAGTGAAGTAAATTCGTTAAAGTTGGACAAAACACATAAAATGATTTTTCTCACACGTGATCTCAATCACATGTGATTTCTACCAAATGCATTTTTTCACATCTGATTATAGAAGTTTTATAAATGAACTTTTATATTCTATAATTCGAATACGGTGTGTGATATAAGGTTGAAAAATAATGAGTGTGCATTTTCCATTGAAAAAACGAGAAAAGTCTTTGATTGATGGACAAATACTTATGTCAATTTTAGTACAGATGTTAGTGTTAAATTGTATGTGATATGTCATTCGAATTTCTATACAGCAAAGAAAAACAAAAAAAATAACAGTTTTTTTGTCGAAAGTATATCAAAGAGTCCGTCTATTGAAAGATAATTAAATGCTCGTCGTGACGGTATAATTTGTTTTGTATAACGATTGACAGTTCATGAAATATTCAAATCATAAAAAGATGTGTGTAATTTAATTTTTAATTTAAATATAAATTAATCTCTCATTTTTCTCTCAACAGAAAAACAAGTGGATGAAATTTGTCCCTTTGTAAGTAAGAAATGTTTGGTATATAAAAAATCTCCCCTCGTATAATAGAGATATATTTAGCAAAGTTACATAATAAAACTATCAACCGTAACCGAACTCTCTCTCCCTATGGCGTTTTTTCATGAACAAACCCTAACCCTAATCCTGATTTTTGCCAACCAAATCTCTCTCCTTGCATGATTCGATCCTGTTAGGAATCGAGAAAAGACTCGGTCACTTCCAAAATAGTATATTGTAGCTCGTAGTCAATCGTTCGGTTACGTGTAAGCTAACCAGGCCAAGCCCATGGCACATAAGCCCATGGCCGACCACTTTAGGAAGTATATAAGCCTTCTATATCCCATGGAGAGGGTGTTGGTCATTTGTAAGAACACCTAGTTTATTTTATTCTCTCTTTCTCTCTCTACAAGTGTCAACCATCATTTCTCTATCTAGTTCTTTCTTAGAAACTCATAGTATTACTTGGTTTGTGATATCATAAATTGGTACTAGTCGCCATTGGGTGATTGTGTGAGTTTATGTGCGTTTGTTTGATCAAAACCCACGGTTTTTTGTTTTTTTTTAAGTTCGTTTTTCTTGAATCTAATTTTTTTTTGTTTAAAAACCTTAAAGTTTATGTTTTTAAGATAGTATTAGCTTAGATATAGTTAGTTATACAAAAGGTTTGGATCAAAAACATCAAAAGTGTGTTTTTTAGGTGATTTAAAAGTTGGTTTTCCTAAAAAATTTGATGACTACGGTTTGTGTATGAAGATTGCGGTTTATGTTTGAAGACTGCGGTTTGTGCATTTGTTGTGTCTGCAGTTTGTGCATTTTTTGTGTCTGCGGTTTGTGCATAATTTCTTGTGATTTATGTATAACACTTTACTGCGGTTTGTGACATACATGGATAACATTTTTCTGCGGTTTATTACATTTCTAGGAAACTAAACTCTGTCTAAAATTCCATTTCTTTGCGGTTTGTGCACTTTTGTTTTCTGCGGTTTGTGTCTGCGATTTGTGCATTCATTACTGTGGTTTGTGTATAACACTATTATGAGGTTTGTTACATACATGTGTTAAAAGTTTTTGGTGATTTATTACATTTTTAGGAAACAAAACTCTGTTAAAAGTTCCATTCCTCTGCAATTTGTGCAAATTTACTCTCTGCGGTTTGTGTCTGCGGTTTGTGTTTGCGGATTGTGTCTGCGGTTTGTGACATATTTCTGAGGTTTGTGACATATTTATGAGGTTTGTGACACATTTCTAAGGATTGTGTCTGCGGTTTGTGACATATTTATGAGGTTTGTGACACTGAAGTTTGTGACATTTCAAACAACAAATTAATTTCAACGGTTTATCTTTGATTTGTAAAATCCCGTGAAGTATTAACTTATTTTCCCGGTTTAATCAAGATTATTAAAATCTCATGAATTAACAAGGACAAAATCACTTATAACAACATCACTTTAACATAATTCTCCTCAATCACTGAATCTATTAAATAATTTCAATTCACATTTCAAGTAATTCAAAATGAGTTTATCATTAGCAAAAAATGTCATTGTTGTCGGGGCTGATAACAGACCCCCTATGCTGGATAAGACAAATTACAATTCATGGGCAAGTCGTATGCTGTTGTATATCAAGGGCAAAGAACATGGCAAGTTACTTGTTAATTCGGTTCTCAATGGACCTTTCCAATATGGAACAATGGTAGAACCTGGAAATGAAACTATTCCAGCAACGATAAGAACACGAACATACGCTGATCTCACAGATGAAGAAAAGATTCGTGAATCAGTTGATATCAAGGCAAAAAAACATTGTTTTGCAAGGTTTACCTCAAGACATTTACAATTTGGTTAATCATAATGAAGATGCAAAGCAGATTTGGGATAGAGTCAAATTACTCATTCAAGGTTTAGAATTATCGTTGCAAGAGCGAGAGTCCAAGTTGTATGATGATTTTGACACATTCACTTCTATGCATGGAGAGACAATTCATTCGTATTACATGCGGTTTGCTTAGTTGATCAATGATATGCATATGATTGGTATGACAATGAAACCACTCTAAGTCAACACAAAGTTTGTCAATCATCTTCAACCTGAATGGAGCAAATTTGTCACGGATGTCAAGTTAGCAAAAGACATGCATACCACCAACTTTGATCACTTGTATGCTCATCTAAGGCAACATTAAGCTCACGCAAATGAAGTTCCTTTAACCAGAAAAAGGTATCTGGATCAGCCTTAGTTGCTAATTCTCCATCTTGTTTGAACCCGACTTAGTATATTATCCATAGCTGTCACATGCTACTCAACAATACTACCCATCTCCTCTCATGCACCACAACGTTCTTATGATGCGCCAATTGTTCAACAATCACACTATCAGCCATAAGTTGTTACTCCTTCTCCAGCAGTTCATCAACAACAATATCAAGCACCTGTTTTGCAACAATCTTATCTACGCCACTGGCTATCATGTATTCATCTGCTACAGAGTAGATTCAGGGATTGTTATTCCATCTTTTAACCCTTCTGATGATCTAATTGGCAATTTGAACAAGCTAATGGCATTTGTGAGCACAACATTTGGTCCTCGTTTCCCATAGACAAACAATCAGCTAAGAACCTCGTCTTATCCTAGGAACCAAGCAACAATTCAAGATGGAAGAGTCACTGTTCAGACAGTTCAAGGGAGACAAACACAGGGATATGATAACAATGGGGCAAGGAACACTGCTACAAATCCGGGTGTTAACAGACAAGGGGCTCCAGTTCAAGCTAGGGTGGTTAAGTGTTACAACTATCAAAAGGAAGGTCATTTTGCTAGATAGTGCACTAAACCAAAAAGGCCCAAGAACTCTGCATAGTTTAAGGAGAAGATGTTGCTGACTGAAGCTTTGGAATCAGGAGCTTATTTGGATCCTGAACAATTGGCCTTTTTAGTAGACAATGGGGATACAATCGTTCCAGCTCAAGCATCTAAGGAAATCCTAACTCCATCATCATTTCAGACTGATGATCTTGACGCTTTTGATTCTGATTGTGATGATGTTTCCTCGACCAAGGAAGTTCTCATGGTCAATCTTTCTTCCTATGACTCAGATGTTCTTTTAGAGGTACCATTTCATGACACAAATATAGAAAATGATATGAGTTATCAAAGTGTGCAAGAGACACAGTGTTCTGAACAACCATTTGTTGATAATGACACAGAAATTGACATAACAAGTGATAGTAATATCATTTCTTATGAGCAATATTTGCAAGAAACTAAAAATCCGGTAGTTCAAAACACTATCTCTTCTGCACATCAAGATGAACTCTTAACAGCTGTCATTGAAGAAATGTCTAGTCAAGTTTCAAAATGTAATAAGGTGTAGCAAGAAAATCTAATTGTTCATGAAACTCTAACTGCTGAGCTTGAAAGATATAAAGAACAAGTAAAACTTTTTGAACAAAGATAAAAGTTTGATTTAAATGATAGAGAAAAGTATATTGATGGTCAATTAAGACAGGTTATTGTTGACAGAAATGCAAAGGTTACGGATTTTAAAAAATAGACACACTCATTAAAACTACAACTCAATGCAATAGTTGAAAGTCATAAGACTTTATCAACAACTGTTAAATGTTTAAAAAAAGAGTCTAAGCAAAAGGAGAATAAATATCTTGATGAAATAATTGATTTACAAAATAAGAAAAAGGATTTAGATAATGTGGTTTATAAAATAGGTCAGTCACGCAAACAATGCATATGTTAATAAAACCTCAAGCTTTTTACGATGAAAGTCATAAAACGACACTTGGTTATCAAAATCCTTTTTATCTTGCTCAAGCTCGACGAAAAGTACTTGCTTTGTTTGATGGCCACACTATTGTTAAGACACATGTTGCTTTGTCTGTTACTGATACTGAGGAAACCTTAGAATTAGCTGAAGAGAGTAGGCTAAAAATGCTAGCAAAACAAAATGATCCAAGCTTAAAAAAAAAGAAAGTTATAATTGCCCCCGTTGATTATGTGGCTTTAAATAAACTATCTGAGCATTTTGTTACGCATTTTATGCCTCAGAAACAACTGTCTTCAGAACAGGCATATTGGTTACCTATTTCAAAACCCGTTTCTGAAAAAACCACCCGTTCCAACCGAACCAGTTTTTCCTCGTAAACTTCCATCAATCAGTTTGGTTAAGATATTTTTCACAAAATGAAAGAGCATGTTAATAAGTTTGATGAAACTATAACTTTTCATACCAAAATAACTGGCAATAGAATAGGATCTTGGGGGGTTGAACATATAAAATAAGATTTTGAAAAGGATGTCAAACCTTTTTCTCAAACTTTGAAAGAATATTTTCGTATGTTTGAACACGGTCTTAATGTGTTACCTGCGAATAATAATTTTCTTGAACATGATAATTCTGCATTAGAACTGTTGAATCAAGAAAATGATCGGTTAATAGAGCTTCTTATATCTCAAGATCTTGTGCATACTGCTGTTAATTCTTTAGCTACCATTAATGATTATAAATCCATGCAACAGAGTTTTGTAGATAAATATAATGAGACTCTAGTGCTTAAAGCTGATATTGCTAAAAAGAATGATATGATTGAAAAGGTTGTTTACAACGAACTTTCGAAACAATGTGTCCGACTTGAAAATCGGTGTATTTCTCTTGAAATCAAATTGCAACAAAGCAAAGAAAGTTTTTAAAATAACAAACCATTTGTTAGGTTCATGAAAAGTGTCAATTATATGGTTTTATTATATGTAGTTATTAGTCTTTATTTTGTTAAGAATAAAGTAGCTTGTAATAAGGTTTATTATGTTAAAAGAAAAAAACAGCATAATCACCAAAGTATAAGGACTAGAAGTGAAACATTAGAAAAATAAAGGAAGAGAAGCTTCCTTCCTTCTCCTATAAATACCCCTCCTAATCACCATTAGAAGAAAAAGCCTTGTAATAAACTTTTCCATTTTCCCTCCATTTTATAATATTTGAAAATTAAATACTTACCTTCCTCTACTATTATCTCTAAGCTTTCATGGTTGATTATGTATGATTCAAGATAAACAAGACCTAACAAGTGGTATCATACGCCGTTATAGAATTAGAGTGATTTGATTTGTGAATTGGTACACGTCCGAGAACCATAAGATGAAATTCGGTGAATTCGATTGAGGTATTTGAGCTCTCGATTTGCGTTTTGGAAGCGGTTTTGAGTAATTGAGCATTATCGAGTCTTTTTATGGATTTGACGTGATGGATTACCATGGTTTGTGCATTCTCGAAAGTGTTTTTGCATTCTCGGAAGTGTTTTAGTATTCTCGGAAGGGGTTTTTGTATTCTCGAATCATTTCTTTACATTTTTTGAAGTTTGAGTATCCCTTTTAGTTTAATTTCGATAGAAAAGTGTTGTAATAGATATATACGCATTTTCAGTTCTATCAAAAAACGTATATTGGGAGGTTATTGATAAACTCGGTTGCATATTGAGTTTCATAAGATTTCACACGTTTTCGGTTTTATCGAAAAGTGTGAATAAGGATTTAGTGATTTTACTCTCGGAAATAAGCTTACAAAGTGTTAAAACATCACAAGTTCACGGTTTTATCGTGAATTGGGTTTTTGAAAAACAAATTCGGCAATTACTAAACTCGGAACTCAAATTCGGTTCTATCAAATTTGACGATTTGGATTATTCAGTCATCATAAATTTTGGTTTTATCGAGTTTGTGGTTATTTTTAATCCATAATCAAAGGATTTTTCAAATCTCGGTTCTATCGAGTTTGATTAAATCGATTTTTTTTACTAAAACAAGATAATCGATTTTTGGTTAAGAGTATTTCTGAGTTTAATACATTTTTACTGTTACCGAGTTTGAAAGTATTCATTGTCCGAGTTTTAGTTCTATCCGAGAAGTGTACTGAGTTTTAGACTACTTGTTATTCGAGAACAGTGTTGTCCTAATTTGACAACTATTACCGAGTTTGGAAATCTTCTCACAAATATCACTCATTTTCGTCTACAAAGATCCAATCTTTGAATCATAAGAAATGTCGACATCCAAAACATATCAACAATCTCTCGCTGATGCCGATTCTAAGACTAGGTCTCCCATGCTTGAAAGGGGTAGTTATATACCATGGGCAAGTAGATTTAGACGATATATAAATCGAAAGAGAGAAAACCGAAAGTGGCTTAACAAAGCACTTGATGAAGGTCCTTATCAGTTTTAAATGTTCGTTCCTAGTGATTCGACAGTACCGAAACTGCAGACTGCATAGGATTTACAAGATGATGCGTTATTGCACTATGATGCTGAAATTGAGGCCATGAATCTGATTCTACTTTCTATTCCAAATGAAATTTACAACTTTGTGGATGCTTGCGCTTCGGCCAAGGACATGTGAAAAATAGTTAAACGTCTGATGAGGGGAACTATACAAAACCAAGTTGACAGAGAAACTCGTTTTATGAAAGAATTTGATCAGTTTGTTGTTGAACCAGGGGAAGCACTTGTTTTTGTCTACAACCGCTTTTCTCAGTTAATGAATGATTTAGAAAGAAATAGCATGCATTTTCCAATTGTCACAATTAACACAAAGTTCCTGAATAGCTTGCAACCGAAATAGTTGAAATATGTCACTCAAGTTCGTCTTGCTAAACGTTTGACAGTGGATACGTTTGATGATCTCTTTGATTACCTTTAGCAATTCGAGAAACTGGTTAATGCATCACAAGCAAAGAAGTTAGAAAAGTCTCATGATCCTTTGGCTCTAGTAGCACACACGGGTTCATCTTCCAGAAACACATCATCTTATTATGTAACACATCCTACGTCTGTGGTTGATTATGACGATGAGTACCAACAGGATGATGTTTAAACTTATTATGTAGCACACACGGGTTCATCTTCCAGGAGGATGATGACGAGCAAAGAAGTTAGAAAAGTCTTATGATCCTTTGGCTCTAGTAGCACACACGGGTTCATCTTCCAGAAACACATCATCTTATTATGTAACACATCCTACATCTGTGGTTGATTATGACGATGAGTACCAGCAGGATGATGTTCAAACCAATTCTGAAGATCCTCTATCCTCTGCAATGTTGTTACTTGCTCGAGTCATTACTCAAAATTTCTCTAATCCAACAAATAATCGTCTTCGTACTTCATCCATCATCAGAAACCAAGCAATCATTCAAGGAGATAGGGTGAATATTCAAAGCAGGAACTCTGGTAATACTGGAAGAAATACTAGACCAACTTATATTCAAGAGGAAGTTGTTGAGGGATCTAATGCTCAAAATGAGACCGGAAATGTTCAAAGGACTCTTCGAACTTCGTCTTCAGGAAATACTTCAACTGTTCAATGCTACAACTGTAGTGGGAAAGGACATTATGCTAGGAATTGTCCAAAGCCAAGAGTTCGGGATTCGAAATACTTCATGGAACAAATGTTGCTGGCAAAACAGGATGAAGCTGGAGTACTTCTTACCGATGAACAGAATGATTTTCTCTTTGCTGATGCTTCAAGGATGGAAGAAATTGAAGAACTCAGTGCAAACATATGCTTAATGGCCAGAATTCAACCAGCCAATAATACTTCTGATGCTGGGCCAAGCTATGATTCTGCATTTATAAGTGAGGTACAATCTTCATCCATCAATGAGAATAAAGAACAAATGTATCCAACTCATACTAAAATTATTAACAGTACCATTGGTGATGATCAAATTGATAGCAATATTATATTTGACGAACCCAATGGAAATGTTAATAGTGGCAGTGTTGAAAAAGATACACATGTTCCTGACCTATATGCGTTAGAGCAACTAGCTAGAAATGCATATAAGGAAGCTGAGAAACAACAATTATTTGCTAAAAAAGTCCAACAACAAAACACGACTTTGACTAGTCAGCTTGAATTGTATAAGGAAAGGGTTCAGGTTTTGAAAAACATCAACGGGGATAAAAATTATCTCAACGAATTTCTTGACGCTGATCGAAAAGCAAAACATTTTAATCAACAAGCTCAGTCTCAATTTGTTCGTGATCGAGATATCATTCGAGATCTAGAAGAACAACGAGATAAATTAGATTTAGCTGTCAATGATTACAAACGGAAAAATAAGGAACTTCAAAAGACTCATTTAATTTTAAAAAGACAAATGAGTGAAAATGAGGACCGTTATCATGACACTATTCTAGATCTTGAGGCCAAACTTAAAAGAATGTTGATCTAATATTGAAACTTGGCAATTCCTTACAAGGAATGTTTATGCTTGGACCAAAGCCATTGTCTGTGTATGATCCGCAATTAAAACATGGTTTGGGCTACCCGAATTCTTATACACTCAAGCAAGCAATTTCTCAATGTCCAAAGTTATATCTTGCCTTTAGTTTAAGTAATTCAGAAATTCCTTTGAATGTTAGAGATACTGAGGACACTCTTGATGATGCTTCCAAAAGTCAACAAAAAATGAAAGAAAAAATGAATGATCCAATTGCTGTTGCGAACAAACAGAATTGTTGTACAATTGATTACAAACAAATAAATGCTCTTTATAAAGACTTTGTTCCTCAAAAAGAGCTTTCTGCTGAGCAAAAAGATTTTCCATCTTTTTTTATTCCTTCTGACAAGACTTCAAATGCAACTTCTTATATCCTGGCATCAATGTCGAGTGAGTCACCTTTGATCATACAATTGGATAAAATAAAAAATTGTTTTCAAACGTTGTCTGGGTTAATTCAAAAGAATTGTAAAAGAGCAAGCATTTTTTACACATCTCCTGAAGAAATACAACTAAATGATTTTTGTCAAGATCAAGTCAAACCGATTGTTAACGAGTTGCAGTTCTATTTTGAATTCTTTAGGAAACTATTTCAAAGGGATATAAAAGAAATGAAAGATATTTTTGAGTCTACAGAAAGTGAACTTTGTGAAATAAAGAAGCAAAATAATTTTTTTAAAGATCAACTTTTGGAAGCATCCCTCAAGCACGAAGTAGAAATAAGTGTGTTGTTAAATCATGAATGCGAAGATAATTCCCTACATGCTGAAATTGAACAAGTTAAAAAGAATTCCATTGAGATCCTAGAGGGTTTGCAAGCAAAGATAAAAATTCTTAAAAAAGATGTTCAAAGATGTCAAAAGCAAAGTGTTGATTTTAAATTAAAGTTACAACATAAAAAAGAAAAACATAAATAGGAGTCAACTTTGAAAAATAAAAACACAAATCCTCTTGATTACTCTTGGATTTCAAAGATGAAGAAACTTGAGAATGAGAACGTGTCTTTGGATTTTAAAATGCAGTCTTTGATAAAAGAACGTGACAATGTAAAATTAGAATATCAAAAGCTTTTCGATTCAATAAAAAAGACGCGATCTTAAACTCAAAAAGAAATGGATGAATTAATTGATCATGTCTCTGAGAAAACATATGCATATGGTGCTATTCGTGCTGAGAATCAAAATCTTTTAAGTACCATATCTGAGTTAAAAACTAGATTGGAAACTGTTGAAAAAGGTAAGTCTGTAAATACTAAGTTTGACAAGACAAATGTTTCTCAAAATCTTCTTTGTGTCACACCGATAAACAAACAAGTTTTTCAAACGAAAACGGTTGTTTCAAAAACAAAAGAAAAACATGTAGTGTCAAAACCAGTCACTTTACAGACTTCACCTGACAAACAAAGAGGGGCAAATTCAAACAACAATGTCATAGCACCTGGAATGTACAGAGTTGTCACAACACAAGAATCACAAACAAACGAGGCTAAGAGTGGTTTATCTTCTACAGGAATGAATGCTGCATCTAGTGTTAGAAGACCAATGAATAGAGATTCACATGTCAAGAACAGTGTCTTAGCTAACTCTAAGAATTCAGCAAAGAAAGTAGCAGTTTATGTTAGGAAAAATAAGCAAACAGATAATACATCTGCAAATGTTATCTCAAACAAAGAGAATGTAAATGATGTTAATGTTGCAAACGCTGCTAAAGCGAAAACTCTGTTATGTGTTTCTTGTATGCAAAATGTGCTTATTCCATGTCATGATAAATGTCTTGCAAAATATAAATTGAATGTGCATTCGAATGTTCGTAGAGCCTTATCCACTAATTCTAGAACACCAAAATCTTCAGACACTACTTATGTAGTTCTTAAGACTAGGTTTTCTGAGAAGTTGACACAATCTAAGTCTTTAGATACTACTTCTGTAGTCTCCAAACCTAAGATTGATGTAGGAAGTGCCTCAAAAGCTAAACATAAGGTCTCTAGTGCAAAGAGAAGAAATGTACGAGATAAGTCTTTAAGCACATACAGGCAGAACAAATTCGAACAGTCCGATATCTGGCAAAAATGTTTTGAATCAAAACCAAATGTTGTTTGGTCTCCGGTTAACACAAACCCAAATGGTCAGAATAGTCGTTCATCTGAAAAACAATCGGTGTCTGTTAAGAAATTGGTAGTCAAATTGCCCACTTGTCCATGTGATATTTCTTCTTGTGTTGGAGGTAGTTCAAATTGTTCTGTGGATTGTTGATAGTGGTTGTTCAAAGCATATGACGGGTGATCGATCACTGTTGAAAAATTTCATTGATAAATTCATGGGCACCGTTCGCTTTGGAAATGATAATTTTGTAGCAATTACAGGCTATAGTGATTATATACAGGGCAATATCACTATTTGTCATGTATATTATGTTGAAGGCCTTGAACATAATCTCTTTAGCGTTGGACAATTTTGTGATGGCGATTTAGAAGTGGCTTTTCGTTCTAAGACATGTTATGTGCGTAATTTGGAAGGAGATGATTTGCTTACAGGCGATCGCGAATCAAATTTATATATTATCTCCATTTCTGACATGGCTGCTTCTTCACCCGTTTGTCTAATGTCTAAGGCAACTTCGACAAAGTCATGGTTATGGCACCGCAGACTTTCACATCTTAATTTTGGCACCATAAACGATCTTACCAGACTTGACTTGGTTGATGGTCTTTCAAATTTATTAGTAGGCAAAGATCACCTTTGTATCTGCTTATGAAAGAGGAAAAATCAAGAAAGCTTCTCAACCACTCAATTATTCCACGTGATGCACATCCAAATTGGAATATACTTCATATGGAAATAAAATGCGGTCCAAAACGGTTTAGCTTCCAATCATGGGAAAGAAGTATATTCTTGTGAATCGTTGAAGATATCTCGATAGTACAGGGTTTACTTCTTCATTCGAAAGATGAATTCCGAGATGATATAAGAAATTCATGTGCTCAAGCCAACCTGAATTATAAAGCCAAAAAAAAAGAGTTGCAAGATTCGTACAAGGACAATGTGTTTATACCACTAGTTTAAATCCAATACACAACAATATACTTTACCAATGCTAAAATAATAAGAATCATAGAGAGAGATAAGTAGAGAGAGAAACAAAGAAATATTGAGATTAGAGAGAGTTTGGAGGAATTACAAGTTTGGAGAAAATAGTAACCAACACCCTTCACCAAGTGTGGTGAAGGGATATTTATACCCAGCCTTTAAGGCTTGGCAACTGGCTTTCTAAACGGGCCGGGCTTGGTTTAACTTGGGCTTTGAGCCTGAAACACGGACAATATTAGATTACAATCTAGCCCGTTTAAACCCGAACTAGCCTATAACACTACAAGACCTAGTTTGACTTTCAAACCGATAACATCTTGTTTTGAACTTAAATATAATATAAGGCTAACCATCTCCCCAATGTTGAGGGTCGCTTTCTCAAGCTCCTCTGTCCCACCGATGGACATCGAGATATGACGTTAAACGTTTACGCTTTGCCCTTGTTATGGTCTTGTCTTTTTTGTAACGCTTTGTCATTCAATGCTTTGTGATCTTGATTTTTGGAGCCTTATCTTTTTGACTTTGAGTTCTTGAGATCGTATCTTGCATCATCCCCTTGACTTGAAACATTTGATTTGACTTCCTTGGAATCAACTTGTGCTCTTGACCAACATGCTCATACTTGTTACATTCTTTGTTTGACAAATAGATTATAAGTCTAACAATCTCCCCAAGATAGACTATTCTTTATTTGAATTGATGGTTTTTCCTTTTTTGGGGGGGGGGGGGTGGGGGGGGGGGGGGTTCCCTTTTTTTTTTTTTTTTTTTTTTTTTTTTTTTTTTTGGTGGGTCTCCTGATGTGGGGAAGAGTAAATCAACTACTTGACGTTAAATGATTAACTTTCAAAGCTTGAGTATGAGCATGTGGTTTATGAAATCCGACTCGCTGGAAAGAGGCTGCAACACCGCGTCGTAGACCTGAATAAGACATTAAGTCAATAAAAGATGAATTGGCATTTATATTCATCTTGACTTCGGTTGCAATAACCTTCGGTTTCCTGTTTAATAGTATAAATATTGTACCTTTGATAAGGTAGATTCAGAGAATCTCCTTGACAGGGTTTCCAGCTCAAAGCGTAGGATCTTCTAACACAGATGTATTAGATTCACCATGCTTGCTAGTTCTCATACCGGAACACTCAAAGCAACAACTCCGGTAAGAGTGAATCAAGATAGTTACTATACTTTCTGATTTAGTCCGCCATTCATCTACATGGACCCAAAATTGATATCCATTTATCACAGCTCGATTCATATAGAATCTCTTGCAAGTCACCTACCAAGATCTTATTTTGATGTTGGCTCAGCAGGATTTCCATCATCACTGTGAATACTTAAGTATCACTCAGATGTTTCCAGCAAGATCTAAGGGATAATGTCGTAGGACTCTTTGTTACAACTTTGTGAACTTTAAGGTGTTCAACAAGTGTATTTTGACATTGTTCCTAATGAGATGATAAAACATGATCTCTTCATGCTCTAGACTCGATTTGTGCACTTTTGTTTAGTAATCGGAGGCTGGAGCAGACTGCCACCTATTCAATATTAACAATCTCGGAGTGAGATGTCAATAGATAACTTGTGTATCTCCGTGACAAATGAGACAAGTTTCTGTTGAGAGAAACCCGAATGGCTGGGATGGGTTGTGCATTGCATCACTGGGTCCATGATGTCGTCTTCAATATCAACAATCATCTGTGTGATTTTGATAGATTATGTATTGACCCGGTTTCTGCCTAAGGTGTAAGGAGGGCTTCTTTCTTTTCACCCTTTATCCATACATTTCTTTTTAATTCTTCAACCCCTTCAATGCTTACCAAGACGTCATTACTAACACCTTGTTGTGATTGTTCCAGTGTTAGCTCAATCTTAGTCGGCATTCTTCCCTTATACACATTCATCTCCAATCATACCTAAGGACTGCTATTTCTAACTATGGAGTGTCCTTGGGTAGAATCCCTCCGATTCTGGGAGGAAACGTCGAACTTATACCTAACAACCACCTTCATATGCCTTCAGAATCGTCGTGAAATTAATAGGTTTTTGTTTGGGTATAAGATCGAAACCTAAAACCATTTTCTGAAATTGTTTATTTTCAAATAGCTTCCCCTACACATGTGCTCCAGATTCGAAATTATTTAGGCACATAAGGAAAGAGTTTCACTTAGAGTACTTAAAGATCCCATTCGTCTATAGCATAGTTTAATCATATTTATTTCTCCCCATTATTTTTAAATAATAAAAACACTTAGTATTTGAAATCCCAATAGAGTTAAAATTTTGACATGAAAAATTCCATGGGGAGAAAAATTCCATGGTAGAAAAATATACCACGATATTGCATGAATTCAGATTCCGAAAGCTCCCCTCAATAGTAATATGTTGGGATAACCAACATTATTAAAACTTGACATTAGAGATAAAAAATGATATTACACCACAAAATTGATGAAGACGGAGTGAGATCCTTAGAGAACAGTGTATATTAATAAAATGACATTAAAGTTTCCACAGTTTTAATTCACAGAAGTGTTTTGGATACAAAACATGACATTATGAGAATTATCCGCACATTTAAAAGGCTTGTTTTTAAACAGCTCCCCCTCAGAAATTTGACTTCCACAGAAAATGAACATTCTGCGAACAACATTTTTGAAAATTAATCGAGGAAGGGAGTTTAACACGACCATTTTAACAAATAACCACTTTTTATGAAAAATTACCACAAATTAAATTGTAGACAATGTTGACATTGAAAGTTCTTTTTGAAAAATTGTGTCAACATATTAAAAACACATGATAGAAACTTCACATCTATATTAGATAAGCGCACAGCAGCGTACACCTTCCCTATTACAAACGTGACCGAGGTTAAGCACTGAAATGTACATAAGTCATTGAGAATAATTTTAGAAATGGACATATTTTGAAAGCATTTGAAACCCTATTCGAACTTCATTTTACACGCCCGTGTTGATTTAATCACATTTCCTAGGTACGTAAATTATCAATTCCAAGAGAAATGTCGAGAAGATTCTTTTTTGGTATTTTTGAAATTTTTTCTGATTTTTATATGTTTGTTTTTGTATGTTTTATATTTCTCTATTTTCTTTTTGTTGTTTTATATTTTTGTATTTTCTTTCAATTATAAAGCAAAAATAAAGAGAGAATAAAAATATTTACAAATTGATGTTTGATGTATCAAGCAGATTCAATTGCCAGAACCTCCAGTTCATCTAGAGTCAAGCATCTCATACCGAGTCGTCTGACAAGATACTTAGAAACCTATCTACCGATAAAGCTTTAGTAAACAAGTCATGTCTAACATGTAATCAGTTTCCGACAATAGAATAATTCAACAATACCCCTTTTCAAACCTTTTCCTTTATGAAGTGATATCTGACATCAATGTGCTTATTACGGGAATGCTGAGACAGGATTATTGCACGGATGGCTATGGCTCCTTTGAGTCACAATACAAAGGTATTAATATATCAAAGTGGAAGCATAAATCTGTGAGCTGAGTTTCTCATCCATAGAACTTGTTCGCAGCACGCAAGATAAAGCCACATACACGGCTTCTGCTGAAGACATGAAGTGCATTCCTGCTTTTTTTGGATGACCATCCAGACTAACTATCACCACCTAGAAATTACCTGCCACCAGATGTGCTCTTACATGAATCAAGACACCCGCGTGATTCGAATCTAAAAAAGCAGTTAGTTCAAAACCGATGTCCCTTCGATACCAGAGACCCATGTTAAAGGAGTCTTTAAGGTACCGGAAAGATCCGTTTAAACGCATGATATGTTCTAGGTCCGGTTTCCCGCTTGATAGCTAGCACAATAACAGGTTCATGCACATACTGGTTACTACTTGTTGTTTAGGGTCCATGAGTGCTCCGACCAACTACGATATTTCGTTGTCGACCGAGTACCCACTCAAGTCACTTCAGGTGTATTTGTACCATTGTGTACCAATGCTACACATGAGGTCATACCATGCTATTTAAGTTTCTCTTAAGCAAACTTAAGCTAGGTTTATAAAGATACCACGAGGGGATTGGTGGAATCTGAATTTCCTAAAAAAGAATTCCAAGCTCCCCCATCATAACAATATCAAACTTGCTGTGCATTAGCTTTACCAAATCTTTTGGAAAGTTTTGGGTCGTAAAACCAAAAAATTATGTCCATCAACGTAAATTTGCACAGCAATATTCCCTTCCCATGTATTAAGTTATAGAACAGAGTTGGATCAATAGAACCTTTTGAGAATCCTTCGGATACCAGGAAGTTGGAGAGTTCATCATACCACGCTCTTGGTGCTTGTTTGAGACCATATAATGCTTTCTTGAGACGGTAAACTTTGTCAGGATGATATGGGTCAACAAATCCATCTGTTTGTTTACGTACACTTCTTCCTTCAGAGGTCCGTAAAAGAAATCTGTCTAACGTCCATTTGGAACACTGTAAATGATTTGTGTGCATTCATACGCTATGAACCACCTGTACAGCTTCCAATCCGAGCAACTGTGAGCTGAATTACTCTCTAAATCAATTCCTTCCTTTTGAGCATATCCCTTGAGCCAAAACGAGATTTGTTTACGAATGACAGTATTTTTCCTCATCACGTTTGGTTTTCCAAGATCCAACTTAAAGTTAAAGACATTTTGCAAAGTGGTCGATCGACTAATTCCCAACATCTAGTCGATCAAACTGATGAAGTTTTCTTCAACATTGATTCAATATTCCAAGCAGAATCAGCATAGCTTCTTGATGTTCATTGGTTCAGTCGACTCACGGTGATGCGAACATACACATCTCGCCCTCTTTCTAGCTGACGACTTGGTCGAAAACGAATTGAGAAGGATTTTCCAATGAACTTGATCATAATGGATGATCATTTGTCCACGTTGTGCAAAAGATGGCATTGGATAAAAAGTATGCATGTTTGATGAATCAACATGACGAGACGATGTCTCCCCTCATTCTTGTACCGGGGTACTAAAGATGTTGATAAATTCATCGTCTTCAAATTGTGCATTTTCGGTATTGGTTTATGCTTGAATAATGTTCTCAGGTGCAAGGACAGTTAGTACTGGAGTTGGAATTTAATGTGTTGATTGAATGTTCAATGGAGATGGATCTGCAACATCGGTTGTTGTAGAACTGTGAGTTGTGTTATGTTGTTGACATTGATCAGGATTATCAGCAACATGTATAGCGAAAGACTTTGACACAACAGGAGAAGTTCCATTGAGTAATTCACTGAACATCAGACTATATAGCAATTCCAGCTCATT
>BQNB010105802.1:5942-23526 GCA_026074375.1 Tanacetum coccineum | reverse complement strand
TTGGTTAATGGTTTGTGATAAAAATGGGTAAAAATGATAATGTGGGTCGTGATTTGTAATTAGGGTTCGTTTAGGGTTTCTGGGTTTAATTTCATGAAATCTCATGAAATAAGAATGAATAGGGATTTTAAATGAAGTATATGACTTGCCTAAAACTTGTACTTGATAGATTATATAAGATTCCCTAGGAAAAACGGAGTTAAAATGGCTATTTTGGATATCGTGCATTAATAACTTGTACATTTTGCTTTGAGAACTTATACCTTTCTTTGGAGGGAATTTATATTCAAATGAGATGTTATATTACTTGTACATATGATTTAGTAGCTTGTACATTCACTTTAGATATTAATTTTTCATGAAATTAGGGTTTAGAGGCATACGATAATGGTTTAAAGCCTATCTTGATATAACGTTGCAAATGGTACATTATATGAGTAATGTACTTTGTAAAAATGATATTAACTTGACACGTTATGATGTTTGCTTGACATATATGAAGATAGGATTGCCATAGGTAGGTTGCGTGAGCTCGTTAACTTTAGTTATACAAGTTATGTTGCATATTGATATATTGGTAATGCAAGTAATGTAATAAAGCGAAAAATTTCCCTGAAAAAGGTGGTTCATATATAATAGATAGATAGTACAATGCATCTAACTTAATAGATGAATATTTACATTGATGAAAATTTGCGGGTTGTTATAGGAAATATCCGGTTTTAGACCAATTTAAACATTTGAAATAAATTGTTTAGATTAATTCGAGTCATATGATTGTAACGATTAATTACAGGTTTTTATGTAGTGCTTTCTTCATATTTGACTAATAAAATTGCGTGCAGGAAATTTCTCATTAAAAACGAAGAGGAATTTTTCACAATGCCTGGAGATGGCGTTGGGATAAAACCCGACGGCGTCGCGTCTTCAGCAATGTGAAAATTCAAAAATCTTTAAGTATGTTTGAAAAACAAAATGTGTAATATTTAAAATTTGTAATTCTTTTGTAAACCTGCATAAACCTATAATTATATCATTACTCTCATCCTATCTTTACTGCTTTCATAGAGTCTGCTTGTACACAGTTAATGTTGCTGGTGTATAAGTTACTACTGTTGGTGTTAAAAGTTAATGCTGCTAGTACAAAAGTTACAACTGCTCAAAGATTAAGACTGCTGAAAGAGTTTCTACTGTCAGAAGAGAATGGATAAAGACAGAAGAAAGGATAAAGATTGATTGGAGATCAAGATTACTTACGTGATAAGTGTTAGTTATTTATAGAATAGATCATAGAGAATATTCTAAGTTTTAGGAATATATTGTAAATCGACTAGGACACCTTGGTGTATAAAAGGAGGTCCTAAGGCATAGAGTTTGCAATAAATCTAAATCTAGAAAAATATACAAAGTTGTATAGTTCATAGCTTCAAGGTTTTGTAACCCTAATACTAGGAGAGTATTCGTATTATTCTTAATAATATTGAAGCTTTTATTGTTTGTTGAATTCATTGGGTTTTACTGTTTCATTAAGAATTCTTCTAATATTAAAGATTAGATTCCGCATAATCTTTAATACACTTAACAAAGTTTCTACTATAGTTGTGTTAGATTTATCTAATATAACTAAACCTTAAACAAGCTTAAGGAATTCGATCTATTGAAGTGGGATCCAACAAGAGGTATTCTACATCCTGGGACAACAAAAATTTAGAACATCATTAACTTAGTGAAAAGGTCACCCGAACAGGACGTAAATTTGAGAAAGATTTGACAATTTTACGTATATAGTGAAAAGTGACACTTGGCAAGTTAAATTGACAAAAGGCTTAATAAATAGAGTTTTATCGAGTCTGAGCATATCGTTGGAGTCTAAATAGAACCCTTTTTATTATCTTAGATCGTAGCTAGAAGGTACGAGCGAGTTGGGTTCTTTGCTTTTCATTCTTTGAGCCATTTTCCATCCTTTACTCTCATCTAAGGTGAGTATTCACGGACCCCTATTTTCATACTTTTACATGTTTTTTGGGTGACATGCATGATTTGTACTTCTAAAATGTTTGGTCGCGTGTTTTCTTACTTGAAATATTTTTGACTTGTGCTTTAATGAAACGAGTCTACTTTGAAATTGTGTTATTTTATGACAACTTGACACGCTCTTTTATCATAAAAACCGTGCTTATGAAATTGACTTGCTTTTGACATGACTGTTTGTAATTGAGATTATATATATGTATATATACAATATAAACAAGATACACATAGTGTAGGCTTGTTGAGACAGACAAAAACAAGTAGGTAGTATGGACAACGTTGTTTAGAGGTCGGCCAACCTCTCTTTCCCATGCTACGAAAGCATATTACTGAAACCAACAGACAGACATTCAACTCATAATGCTAATGTACCAAGAATTAATAGGCTTAAAAGCCTTAAAGTTTAAAAATAGCAACCAAGTGTATTTGACTACATTTATCTATTTTATTTGTAGACACATATTGTTACGAGTCTTGTATGGGCGAGAATCATAATGGGATGAGTAAAAATCTTGAAGAAACAAATTTCATTATGAGGTTTTATTATTCATTATAAACCCGTGTACTCACCAACTATTTTCATAGTTGACGCGTTTTCTCATGCATTTCAGGTGATCGTCCATAGTATTTTCATGAAGGCATGTGCATTTAAGTTTCTACATGTCATATTTTGTGTCGTGAATCAACCTAGACAATGTTTCAATATAAAGACTTATGTTTTTATTAATTATTAGCTCGAGTCGGCTCGACATAATTTATGTAATGACGTACTATTTCTTTTTCTTAATTATGATGGCATGTTCTATTATTTTATGCTTGTGTCTTGCCTGTTACATTCCGTGTTTCCGCTTTAGTGGGGTGTGGCAGAATGCATGAGTTGCAAGAATTGAAAAATAATCAAGAAGTGGATGAATTTTTAAATAGGAGGTTACATCCACCTTTAGAGATAACTAATAAGTAGAATCAAGCTATGTTGGACTATTTTAAGGCTAAATGGGATGAAATGCAGGGTAATAAAGTAAATTGGGATGTGGCAAAAGGAATAGAGGAGGACGTGTTAGAGGATGCACATGGAACTGCTAAAATCATGACTGATGACATGGTTGAAGGATCAGTAGATAAGGTAATGTCTGATTGATTTTTCATGAAGATTGCAGCCTAGAATGTGAGGGGTTGAATCAAAGGGATAGACAGAATGAAGTTGTAATGTTAATAAAGGAGGAAAGACTTGATGTTTCACCTGTACTTGAATCACATTTGAAAGCAAAAAAACTACACAAGGTTTGTAATAGAGTTTTTGATAGCTAGGAATGCCTCCATTTTAATAACATTTGAAATTTAAATACTTTCCATCATCTACTATTCTCTCCAAGCTTTTATGGTTGATTATGTATGATTCAAGATAAACAAGACCTATCAAACGGGTACTTAGGCAGTGTATTCTCACCCTAAATTATTTCAAAACAAGTATTAAGTAAAAGTGAGGCTATGAAACTCACCTTAAACAATAAGTAATTTCGGAAGTATTAAGTAAAAGTGAGGCTATGAAACCCACCAATTTTATGCTTGGTGTAATTGTCTTTGTCTTTGATTACAGGTTATATTTGATGAGAAGAAGCTTGGAAGTTCTTAGGAAGTTTCATTGGATGATTCTTGGAGGACGATTTAACCAGTTATCGCATGTTTCTTCTCCATTATTGAGCAAACCAGGGGAGTACTAGTTTCTTTTACTTGTTTTCTTTTCCCTTTATTCGTTTTTACGGGTACTTCTATAGAACATTGGGGACAATGTTCAACTTAAGTGTAGGGGGAAATAAGCCTTAGAAACTATTCCTTCAATTGCCATTTGCTTGTTCCTTAAAATGATGGGTAATATATCGAAACATAGCGTAAAAGGTAATTTTGACCCAAATTTAAAAAAATTTATGACACATACCGACGAAAACCGAGTATTAATAGCGTCTCATGGATAGGAATGTATATGACTAGCACAAAAACCCTCAAAATTCCACCCAAAAAATGTGAGGTTCGCCTTTAGATCTATAGGAATTCGGGTATCCATTTTTGATACCCAAGATAATTTATACCTTTAGCTTTCTCGAGTTAAGGTTCGAATGCAGTCATATGTGTCTATTCTGTCATTACAGATGTGTACGTATGGTCTTTGTCTCCTTTTCTGGAGCATTGGTATCGGTATTAAATTATATGAGTGTACCAGTAGTATGTTAAATTCTAGAACATATTTTTGTGATACATCTCGAGACCGCATAGTAAGTATTAGGATTTGCTAGAAAAGAGGCATTAGGATTAACCCATGTTTTAAACCTGTAATTGTTATTATGCTCACATCGACCATATAACTATCCCACACCCTTGCCATGCACTCATTTTTAGTACATGATACCCCTAGTACAACCCTCCGAGCCTATCCTTTTCATGGTTCTCATAATTTTCTGGTTAAGCCAGCCTATTAATGAAGAGCATTGTCACCCTTGAACTAGTTGTTACACCCAAATCACCTTAGCCTACCGTGTATGTACTCACCTTTAGTACATTATTGGTTTAACCTAAGTTGATTATTGAGTACACGGTTGCTAAGTCCTTATCCTTGTAAATACTGTTTTGGGACGATTGGGATTTATGGTAGTATTCATCTTATGAAAGAATAAGGAAGAAGTAATTTATTACCCCCAATAGAGCTCAATAAGCCTCCATGTTATGTTGATCCACCTCAATTCGGGTCATTAGTTAGATTGTAATTATCGAGTGTGTAAAATTTTAAGTGTAGGGGTGTATCTATAAACCCCCATGATGTATTATATCTTTAAGCAATGGCAGAGCAAAAGCGTATGAAAAAAATATATATAAAAAAGTGAAAAAAATGCATGGGCTGTCATTTGCTTATGTTTATGTTTATCATAGAGTCAAGAAATAAAAAAAGAAAGAGATAGATGTAGAGTTTTGTAAAGTTTGTATATCTTGTCTAAGTCTTTGGCTTAGCAACCCAACCAACATGTATTCGTATAAATAATTAGCTAACCCTTCCACTCTAAATTTACCCAGAAGTCACCCGTCAAATGTATCTCATCCATTTCCGTTTCTGTTAATATTATCTTACACCTACACCCCACAACCCTTTAAAAAGACCTCTTAGATAGTAATGATTAATACTTGCACCCAGCGGTGGAGGTATGATCCTTTACCAAGCCTATGGTAATTTATATGCTATGACAGGTAATGAGTGTTAATTTTTTGTTTCCCCATAGTTTGTTTAATTTATTATACACCCAAGAGAAAAGAGAATCCAAACACTTATGTAAGGTTTGATATATACTATTTCGTGCCTTGTTAATTACGAGTCTAAAAGGATTGTGTTGGTAAAATGCCTAAAGTATGTTACATGCCCCAAATGAATGCTACTCGTCAAGGTTGAAAAGCCATTATGCTTGAGAACAACAAATCCCAGTGTATGGGTATTTGACGAGGTTTCAATTTATACACTCTTACTAAGTCATATACCCCCTAAATCATGACAAATATGCCCAGAATTATGTCATAATCATTTGTTTCAGTTATTTAGCACTTCAATGGACATTTTGGAGAGATACACATGACTTGGCTCATTTAGATAAGAAACATACAAGACAACGACACTACAATAAATCATTTAAAGAAAATCATGCATACAGACGTGGAGACGGTGTCACGAGTTTCAAGCGACGACTTCACGATTTATAAAGCGAGCGTTAGGATTTGACGACGGCGTCAGAACGAAGCCAACCTAAAGAAACCTTAGAAGATTCGGCATCACAAGATAAAGAAGACTATTCCACTTGCGCGCGAAGTATCAGATATTGATTTGATCATAACTCCTTCAAACAAAGTCGGATTTTGACAATACAATAGCCTACTCGATCGCAGCATAAAATCTACAACAAGAGAAAGAAGACGAAAAGAAGACTGTCGAGATTTAGTGACGGAGTCGAGATTCCGAACTATGGGTTTCCTATAAATATAGCCTCAAAACTGTCGTTTTTTAATCAGCACCCAACCCTAATCCGATTATAGTGTTGGTAGGTGTTTTTCCAGCAACTTAAAGGTCTAATTCAATCCAAAACAGTCTTGTAATGGTTTATTGTCACTTATAACTAATTCTCGTTTACAATTCCCTTTGTTGATTAAGATATCTCTTGATTGAGTACTGCTTGGAAACTATCATCTAGTATTTATTTGGATATGCAAACACTGTCATTATTGATTAGAATCTTGTTGTTGTGACCAGATTTCCAGAGTATAGTTGATAATATGTTTAAAATTCTTGTTTCCAATTGCATTTTTTGTTTGATGGACGTCACGTTAACTCTAGCAAACTAGCCATAAGATATTAAATTGGCATAGACATCTTAGGAAACGCGAGTGTGTAGAAAGGATACTCTCGGTAACAGTTTTCATACTACCTTACCCCTAATATGGTTGATCCCTAATATCTAGGGGCCTTGCAATAGTCTTCATACTACCTTACTTGTGCGTTGCCCTAACGGAATATTACATAGACGATAGGTTTGTGTAATTCGTTCATGAAGTAGAAAATACTTACGCATCACATCTCAAGTGTGACAAAGCAATAGATAGAATTGGATAGCTAGCAAGGAGTAGTGCATCCAGCTGAATACGCTTCGTTGTATAATTGATTTCTAGTTTATTTTATTGCAATTAGAGTAGTCATTAGCTAAATCAAAACCTCTTCAAACTCGAGATTTTACTTGTTTTCTGTCACACACCCAGACGAGGCCTGGACAGAATACGTGTCCGAGGACGTGACGTTATCATATTTCGAACACAAGGCACGAGAGAACGACCACTAATGGACATTTTGAAAATCATAACTCGTTGCATTGTTTAAAAAAATAGATAAGTTTTACAAGTTTTAAATGAAATTAAACATTTGCGGAAGCATAAGAAAAATATAGCGGAAGCATAATTTGGTTTTCAAAAGAAAACGAGTATGAGTGAGAAATAAAATCTTGATAATGGTATTATATAGCACGTAGACTCCACATAGCACGTCAAAAAAGTCCAAAGCTAATCACCTGAGAAAAACATGCTAAAAACGGTCAACATAAAGTTAAGTGAATTCATAGGTTTAAGTAAAACATTTATGAGGATAAAAACACGGTTTAGGAGGATACAGCTTCACTCACAGAATTTATGAAAGTATTTAACAATAGAAATTGTTCAACAAAGCAGATGTGACCACAAGTAATAGAAACACAGTGACAGTTTTATAAACAAATACAACTTCCCATAAAAATATTACTGTTGCGCTAAGCTCATAGACACAGAAGCTCAATTTTATAAAAGGAAGCATTTTATATGCCAAATAGTATTCCTCGCCCTAAAGGTATCTGACCAAGATCACCTATTGACAATCCGACATGGTATATATCCATTTGTTCGGACCTCTGAAACTAGTAAGCGCTACTTACCCGGATAGGGATAATCAGTCCCAATAGATCTATTTATAACACTCACGCTCACTTAACCAGTATGGTCGGTTAAGAAATTAACGGTTCATGATAGTTCATGCATTAGTAGTCTATTCGTAAGTTAGGCAACACGTAACAGGGAAAGTAGATCAAGATACTTGTGTCCATAGTAAAATCAACCATTGTATTTCCAAAAGAAAGACTTTAAGTAATTTCATCCATAAGTAAAACAAAGCGTGATATCAATCATGTAATCGAGTTTGCAAACGAACATTTATAAAAGCTTGAAATCATTAGAGTAAACAAGTTTGTAAACGAGAATGTTCTCACCCCAAAATAGTAAAGTAAAAATATAAAACACGTAAAACGTGGGGCTATGAACTCACCTTGATGTTGTACAACAATTAGCAGAAATGCAAATAATAAGCACAACACAAATTGAAAACGGAACGGCTCAACCAAGAAGATGCAACTTAACTTAACGGCTAAGTCCCATTAGCTTAGGATGATGAATTGGGGTTTTCTGATGGATGAGTGCATCAACGCGACACGTTGATAAAGGATTTGGATTTCAAGTTGTAAGAGTTTGGTGGTTGGTTAAATAAAATAAATCGAAAAGCAAACGCAAAGTATGTAATATATTCCGTATATATTACATATGAAAAATGAACAATTATATAATTCATATGGTGAAGTATATAATAAAGACAAACATTCAAATAAATAATCGCAATATATAATACTTTACAAGTATTATATAAGAAACGTGAGAAAATAATTGGAACAAAATAATTCGACACGTTTTCGGAAATCACCAATTAAATTAATAAAACGTTTGTATAAAAGTAAACGCACGTTTTTAAAGTTACGAATTAAGTAAACGATGGTTTCAAAGTTTTTACAAAAGTTATTATTTTATCTTCTAGTCGGGAATTATAAAATAATATTTTATAATTTAGTGTTTCGTTACGCGTTTTAACTAAACTAGTTTCCTTATTTATAAAAGTATATTTTTTGTTTATTTACCGTTTTATTGTATCATTACAAATAAATAACCTTAAAACTATATAACTTTGCCATTTTATCGGCTTTTATAAAATTCGGCATGACCTATTCATTTATATAACGTTTTCCATTTTTACAAAACACAACGTTTTCCCACTTTAATCAAATCCATGTTGCAAAATACGCGCATTTCAATATGTCTAAACTAGACAAAACAAATAACAAAAATAAGTGTAACCAAACACACCCTAACCGGCTGTTAAACAATGAACCAAACGCACCCTTATTGTGAAGTCCGTTATAACCCTGTAGATCGTTATTAAGACTCAACTAGGATATAGTAACAATGATTAATAAACTTGCACAGCGGAATAAAAACATAGAATCAAAGTTACTTCAAGGTTTTTCTTTTATTCATCACAGCCCCAAATACTATTTGATCAGAATAGATCGGTTACTCTAACTAGTAACAGGGATTTACAATCCTTGAGGCTAAACTATAGACGTCTACAACTATCTACTAACTAACTAAACGTGTACACACACACGTTTTCTTTTAGTCGACTCTCATTGAGAACACATACTTTTCTGGATGCTTAAAACAATATGCATGGACCTCCTTTTATAGCATAAGGAGTCAAGGCTTACATGGAAGCTATTAAAAGATATTAATGAGTAAATCAAGTAAATATTCATCTTTATCTCTTTTTGACCAAATCTTTATTTTCTTCTACATCTTGTATAATCCCACAATGACGACTTTAGTCCTTTTGTTTTACCAATCTTGGTCATACCTACAGTTTTGTCTTTATCAACTCAAAATAATACCCAAGAAAAGGGGGGGGGAAACAATCTTCCCCTAGTTGATAATGACAAAACCAAATAAGCACGAACTTCCCCTGAAGTTAATATACGAATGAAAACTTCCCCTTAAGCTACCAAGGATCTACAAGTTGCAAATCATCAAATCTTCTTCCCCTTTTTGTCAATATCAAATAGGAGACTAAAGTATGCAACTTTGATCTTCACAACTACGAACCAATATTACACTTCTAATCCAAGTATTCCAATGACCCAAATTGCCCTCCATTACGCACCTTAAGAAAAATGAACTTGAGCAGTAGAAACTTACACTAGCAGTAGTAACAAAGGCTAGCAGTAGTAAAAACCTTCACCTTGATGTAGCATATAAATGGTTAAACATTTTAACAATAAGCTTCCCCTGAAACCAATATGTTAACCATTTCTTGAATCTTCAATTCTGTAAGCTCTATGTAATGATCACTGATGAAGAAAACTAAGTATAACGAACTTGATGCTGAAGTAGAATAACCCAAACTTGTGTCTTATATCTTTTACTATAGATGTTACTTCGAACATATACCCAAAACCGATGTATAAGGAGACCACAATCTCTTGACAATTTATCCTCATCTTCTATGAGACACATAACCAAAGTGATAGCAAATGTGAGCATTGAGCACCATAAGAAAAATCACACACCTTTGCTAGATTTGTCAATTCTTCGTCACAACATGAACGCACGAACAAGTTATCTCCAAATTTTGTAAGCCATTTGAGATATGATAATAACACAAACCCAAATAATTCCACTTCATCTTCAAATAAGTGATAAACAATCTTCTTTGTAATCATATCTTCAATAATTACGAGCCTTTTAAACATTTAAGAACATTTAAATCAATACCAAAAACTAAACAGTAAAACCAAAATCAAACAAATTGTGTTTTTGTTTTATCCGAGATCCATCATGTGTGTGTTATCCGATATCGTACACAACTAGCAGCACTAAAATCTTCTCGGATGACACTAGCAGTTGAAACTTCTTTTTCTCGGACAACACTAGCAGCTGAAACTGTTTTCAACAGCACTAATATCATTGTGCAACACTAATCGAACATGCAGTACAAACTTTCTTGTGCCCACGAACAACATTAAAATCATAGAAAGCAGCATTAATACTTTGCTCTTTGTTTGCGTTACAGGCCTTTATACCAAGTAACCTCTTGGCCCAAATAAATCAGATAAATCCAGACACTTCTGCTCCCTCACATAAGCAAACCAATAGCAGGATACAATCATATAACCCTACAAAATTAGGGTTTTCTCATTATAGTAGATCCAAATCTGTCGACAAAACTGCTTCTTTCAAAATTAAATCTAAAAAACAAAACTTCTATACCTGATCATGCTAATAACCACATCCAAAAATATATGAGTTATTTATGGGGAGTAAATCCCTAAAAATTCTGCTTCCTCACATAAGCGAACCAATAGCAGGATACAATCATATAACCCCACAAAATTAGGGTTTTCTCATTATAGTAGATCCAAATCTGTTGACCAAGCTGCTTCTTCTAGGGTTTATGAAATCCCTAATTTTCATCCCATCTCTTCGTGGTCCAAGCAGCAACAACAAACTATATGAACCTGATCACCCATGACATAATTTAATCATTCAACAATACTTAACGACCACCTACTGCAATTCGTTGTTCCAACATACCTGCTACTGCGATGCTTCTTCTCCAATCTGTTATAACTCCAACACGACCATATACCAGAACAAGTGTTGATAAAACATTTATACCCGTGATCGTGACTATAGCAGCAGTAACCTTCTTCTTTTATAAGGTTGAATTATTTTAGGGTTTTGGAAACCCTAATCTGGTTCAGCGAAGACTCTAACAGAACCTTTGTGACCCTATCTTGTTTGTATTCTTTGATGTAATGTACCTGTGATTACAAATATAAAAAAAAAAAAAAAAAAAATTAAAAAAAAACAAAAAACACACAAAAACAAACACAACAACAAAAATAAAAAAAAATTAAAAAAAAAAAAACAACACCCCACACACAACAAAATAAAAAAAAAACAAAAACAAAGGGCAATATAAAATACACTAACATTTTTGAATAGTAATCTCATTCGAAAATCATAAAACTGTTTCATCACAATCGTCATTTTAGGACACAAATATATACTCATGTATAGCATTTACCAGCCCATTGTCAAAAATAATATTTCAGTCCATGTTATCTTTGAACCCAACTTTTGTGTACAGGCTCATCAACCACCAAGACAGCCCATGATAACAAGTTGACTGATCCAGCACCAATCATAGGGATAATATATACGTTTATTTATCCTTTCAGTTGATAACCCTACTTCATAACCCTAAACACGCATAGTACTAACCTCAAGCAGCAACATTAAACATTAAAACAGTTGTATCACAGGCGATCGCCAAATCTTGGCACTGAGCCTGTATGTGCTGAATTGAACCTGAATATCCATACTATAGTAGCAGTGCTTATTAAAACCCTACTTCTCTAATGATTGTTAATACAATGAAGATCAAACAAATCATGAAATTGCCTTCAATCTTGACAATTTTCTTCTGATGTACCTGCAGAGTTATTATTGTACCTACAGTAACTGGTAAGTTCATAGATTGGGTTAGAGAATCATATCCACAGCATTTTTGGACCATCCTTTCTATCATAGGATTATCTCTAAAAACCCATATGCACAGTTTTCTTCATACCCTCTGGTTCTAGTGTTGTATACACTAAAAGCTTTACTACTCAAAGAATAACCAACAAAGAAACCTTCATCACTTTTGCATAACCTTGCTAGACTGTCTAAAGTATTAAGAATAGTACATGACCACAAATGGTTCATAAAACTTAGAGCTGGTTTAACCTCTAAAAAGTTTATAAGGTGTCTGTTATGAGGCTTGACTACTAATACCTTATTCTGTACATAGTACGCAGCTATAAATGCTTCAACCAAATTGGTAGGTCATCGAGTCAGCTTAACCTTCTTCTAACAGCCTCATTAGTGTCTACTTCCCCCTCTCAACTACACCATTTTGCTGAGGAGTCCTAGCTACACTATATTCTCTTTCAATACTTTTTCTCTGTAAAAATCATCCATATACCGTTTGTTCTTAAACTCAGTTCCTTATCACTTCTGATTTATTTTGCACTTTCAATATCCATCTAGGTTTTTTATTTCTTTGATAAAGTTCGTAAGGATCTTAGCTGGTTTCATCTTAGTTGTAAAAAGAAAACCCATGTAAATCTACTATAATCATCAGTGACTACTAAGCAATACTTCTTAGGCATTAAGCTACTCATAAATGTTGGACCAAACAAATCCATATGTAGCATAAACAAAAGCTTAGTAATGGGATTCAAAACTTTGGACTTACAAGAAGCTCTATGTTGCTTCCCTTTAAGACAAGCAACACATGTTTGGTCATTTTCAAAACGTTTTGTAGGCAATCCTCTTACTAGATTATCCTTGACAAGCTTATTTATGTTTTTAAAATTTATATGACCAAGTCTTCTGTGCCAAAGGCTTGATGTTATTAATGTGCCTTTGCAACAAGTCAGTCAAACTCTCTTTAGAGAACACTGTCTTCATATCAAAACTGTACATATTGTCCTTTCTAGGAATTTTAAGCTTGCATCAAAACAGGTTTTAAAACAGCCTTCAAACTCCTAAATTCTTCTTGCTTAATTCCCAGGAAGTCGTATATTTGATGATCTTTCTTTCTTCTTTACTGAATTAGGGTTTGTTAAAAACCCTGATATTACCGAATTTTGATAATTAATCCAAAAAAATTCATACCTCATTTTTCTTCATAAATTCGACAATAATAACACCTTGTAGATCCTAGATAAAGAGCCACGAGGCTCTGATACCAATTGTGAAAACCTTAAAGATCGATGTAGCTCTAGTTTGTTAAGAACTAATCTAGGATAATGATAACATGGGCGGAATATTCAAACATATAATCAATATTATCATAACAAGGTTTTACCAAACATTCCAAGCCCCAATATTATTTGATTAGAATAATACGGTTACATCAATGAACTGTAACAGAGATCAAGGAAAACCTTGATTACCTTGAGGCTAAACCAACTAAACCCTAGGCATCCACTTAGAGGACTTGACGCCTAGAACACACACACACACTTTTCCTGGTGTTTACATCTTGACACACTTAAAAAAACTATATCTAGGGATCTCTTTATATAGTAGAGTCCATCTAGATTTACAAGGGAAAACATAATTGTATAAGGAAACTAAATCTTTTAATTCTCTAATAAACTTCATCTTTATGTTTAAGAATCATATCTTTTGGAATTTTTTTATCTTTTGTAGAATAAACTCCACCAACTTGTAGAATTCCATAATGCTAGATTCAGTCCGTTAAGTTTTCATTCTTGTTTGTCTTTTTTATCACCCAAATATAATCCCAACAATCATTCCCCTATTGATAAATGACAACGACCAAAAATGGCACTAAACTTCCTCGAAGTTACTATACAAATGAAAACTCCCCCTTTAAGGCTAATGCAATTCACCAAGAGATCTACAAGTTGCCAATCATACAAAATTCTTCTTCCCCTTTTTTGGCGTCAATAATCAAATAGGAGACTAAGTATTGCACCTTTTGATCTTCACAACTACGAACCAATATTACACTTCTAATCTAGTTTATCCCAATGACCAAATTGCCCTCAATTACGCACCTTAAGAAAAATGAACTTAGCATAGAAACTTACATTAGCAGATAGTAACAAAGACTAGCTATGTAAAAAACCATTCACTCCGAATGTAGCATATAAATGGTTAAATATTTTAACATTAAGCTTCCCCTGAAACTCATATGTTAACCATTTCTTGAATCTTCAATTCTGTAGACTCTATGTAATGATCACTAATGAAGAAAACTAAGTATAACGAACTTGATGTAGAAGTAGAACAACCCAAACTTATGTCTTATATCTTGCACTATCCACGAGACTTCGAACGTATACCCAAACCGATGTATAGGGAGACCACAATCTCTTGATAATTTATCTCCATCTTTATGAGAACATAGACCAAAGTAAGCATCTAGTGAGCATTGTGAGCACCATAAGAAAAATCACACACCTTTGCTAGATTTGTCAATTCTTCGTCACAACATTGAAAACACAAACAAGTTATCTCCAAATGTAGTCAGCCATTTGAGATATGATAAGAACGACCACACCTGAGAAAGCTCCACTATCAACTATCAAAGTAGGTTGATAAATAACCATCTTCGTAACCAAATCTTCAATAAATCCAAAAACAAGCCTTTTAAACGTTTTAAGAATATTTAAACCATCAAAAAATCTTTTTGTTTGTCCAAGAACCATCTGAACAAACTATTAATCAACCTGTGTGTGTGTTGGAACCAATATGTTCCAAAATCAAAAACCAAAAATCTTATGATTTGTGTGTGTTTTCCCTTCTGTCCAAGATCTTCTGATAGCCGAGAACAAAAATCACGTTTTACCCGATATCGGATAACACTACTAGTATAAAACCACTTTCTCGGACGTAACTAACAGCATTAATTACTAGGAAAAATCAAACTACCTTAATAACATTCGAACAATGCCAATAATAAACAATAGCTTCAAAATTCATTCTTTCATGGGCAGATTACTTGTATACTTCTTCTTTATGGACCCAAGCAGCAGTACATCTTACGAACATTAGTATACTTTGTGCTCCAAACTGTACAAACTTTAAAGCTCAAACAATTTTAACTTAAAATTGTTTACTAATATGCTTGATTCCAACGAACATAAAAAGTATTTAAACCACAAAAAGCACAACTCAACGGTAGAAATTGTTACTTTGAACCAGTAAGCATGCGTAAAACCAAAATAAAATCACCATGTGAAAACTTTAGCCTTTATCACAATGCTTGAATTGTATTAATAACATACCTTAACACGATGGATAGTAATTATTTTTGTTAATACCTTTTGCCATAAGTTACACTTGAAAACCCAATTTGGCTTTCCTTTTATTTGATCCATTAGATACAACCGCTTGCTTTAATATGAATATGTATCCAACAAACGTATATCTTTCAAAAAGTATAACACCATTAACAGTTCTTATTTGATCCAATAATCGTACAGCAACCTACACATCTACATTAACCACTAGCAAACCATGGATTAGTAAGAAAGCTTCTGGATTGGAGTTAAATAACCCTCTTCACAAAATAGGGTTTGGATATATGCTTTCACCATGATCATGAAAACCCCATCATACATTAGATCCATAAATGAACCTTGATCCATACCATGTTAACGAAACATTTAATCCCTTGATAGATCGATATATTTGAATGCTTTTATTACGAGTGCGAACAAGGTGGTTTCTTCTTCGGTTTAGGGTTTTATAAAGAGAAACCCCTGGATGCGTTAGTGGCGATTCAGAAAACGACGAACATAATTATAATCCTTGTTGGATTCATCACAGATCAAGAACCAAAGAAAAAACATGAATCCATAATCATAAAACCATATTCACTTTTACCGAATTGAGCCAATCGAAAAAAATAATTACTGGAAAATCATAGAAGTCCGAAATCGATACAAAGAAACCACTTAATTGAGCTTAATGATTACAATTTGTATGGCATACCAATTAAGGTAGAGAATTAGGGTTTGGTGAAAACCCTAATTCACCTAATTTAATTAATCACTGAAAATCATAAACCATAGATTTACCGAATTTACCTAAAACCTTATTTTTGCATATGAACAATTAAAAAACCTTATAGATCCTAGATCAAGATCAACCCACTCTGATACCAATTGTGAAAACTAAAAGAATCGTTATAAGCTCAGATTGTTTAGATCTATATCTAGGATAATAACACTGAACATAACATGCAGCATAATAAGAACATCAATGTTACTCTAACAAGGTTTTCATCATTATCTTCTCTATGATACATGACTATTACAAGCCCCAATTCTATCTTGATCAATGGTAGAACATGTTATCTAAAGTATAACAAGGAATCAAAGATCCTTGAGGCTAAACCAACCAAACCTAGGCGTCTCCTTATAGAACTTGATGCCTAGAACACACACACACACACATATACTTTTCTTGGTGTTTACATCTTGACACACATAAAACTATATCTAGGGATCTCTTTATATAGTAGAGTTCATCTAGATTTACAAAGGAAAATATAATTGTATACGGAAACTAAATCTTTTAATTCTTTAATAAACTTCATCATTATCTTTAAGAATCATATCTTTTAGAATCTTTTATCTTTTGTAGAATAAACTCCACCAGCTTGTAGATTTCCATAATGCTAGATTCAGTCCTTATGTTTCATTCTTGTTTTATTCTTGTTTTGTCTTATCAACTCAAATATAATTCCCAACATCAGGAAGCTGGACAAATTTTAGATGAAGAGCAACTCTCATTTCTTGCATATCCAGGGGTTCCAAACGGTCAAGCTGTTCAGACAATCATTCCAAAAAATGCTACTTTTCAGACTGAGGATATTGATACTTATGATTCTGACTGTGATGATGTCTCAAATGCAAAAGCGGTTCTCATGGCCAATATTTCCAACTATGTTTCTGACGTTATCTCAAAGGTACCTCATTCTGAAACCTATCTTAATGATATGGAAAATCAAAGTGTGCATGCAATACAGGATTTTAAACAAACACTAGTTGTAGATGTTACATATAATGATATAACAAGTGATAGCAATATCATTCCATACTCTCAATATTTTCAAGAAACACAACAGGCAAATGTTTAATATACTAATTTGCAGGCACAACAAGATTCAATGATCTTATATGTGATAGAACAAATGTTGGAACAAATGATTAATCATGTAAATAATTGGGAAAAGCCTAATAAGGAACAAAATAATGAATCAGTAACCGCTAAGCTAGAGAGATATAAAGAACGAGTCAAAACTTTTGAACAATGTCTTAATATTGATTTAAGTAGTCATGAAAAAATGATTGATTCTCAAATGGATCATGTGATTAAAGAAAAGCTTGCACTAAAAGAACAAGTTGACTCACTTGAGAAAAATCTTTCTGAACAAATCAAAGATAAGGAATCTTTATTGCAAACATTCATGGTTTTTAAAAATAAATCCAAAGAAAAAGAAAATAAATATATGGAAAATGAGGTTGATTTGGAAAAG
>BQNB010105801.1:1659-19120 GCA_026074375.1 Tanacetum coccineum | reverse complement strand
TCTGGTTCATCTTGCAATCCAAACCATTTAGCAAAGCTAGAAGTCCCAACCATCTTCTTACCTTGTCTTTTTTATGTTCCAGCAGTTGACACAGGTTTCCTTTTTGACCCACCAACACCTCTACCTATTGACCCACTAGTACCTCCTCTTGACCTAGCAGCACCTCTACCTCTTGACCCACTAGCACCACTAGACCCACCAACTCATCTACCTATTGACCCATTAGCACCACCTCCTGACCCAGCACCAGCACCTCTGCCTCATCTACCTCTAGACCCTATAGCACCTCCTCTAGTCCCACTAGCACCTTCATCCCTTACTGGACCTCTCTAAACAACATCAACTTCCTTAAAATCATCCACTGGTTGCTTCTTTCTAGGCCTACCTACCACTCCCTTGGGTTTTGGTGCTTGTTCAACTAAAGGTTCCTTGCAACTTGATTTGTTGTGTTTAGGTTTTTTGTAGTTTGAACAACTTCTATGTGAACCTACCTTAGAGACTCTAGTTGAACTACCACCCTCACCTATAGCTCTGATTCTTTTCTTTCTAGGCCTACCAGGCATTTTTTTTAGGTTTTGGTGACAAGATAGTGGAGTACATGCTCTGACCAGGCTAGAAATTCATACCAGGGACTGGTTTAACATAGTTGTGGTAAGCCATAAAATACATGTCTGTTTCAAACCAAGCTGGGACATAACTCTCAGGTACCCTATTTATCAAGAATATTACCTTTGTGGCATGAACACAAGGTAGTCCTGATAACTGCCACATCTTACAACTACATGTCCTCTTACCTTCATCTACTGTGAATCCTTCACTCTCTGATCTCACCTCAAAAAGATTCCCACCAGCAGGTATTACATGCCAAAAGCTGCAATGATTGGTTATTAGTGTGAATCTAAACAAGTTATATAAAACTAACAGCATTGAATGGGAAAATACCTTTGTTGTTTCTTCAGCCATGCCAATCTCTTTTTGATGTTAGGACATACCTTAGGGTTCCATTTCCTACTAATTTCCCTGATTTTGTTCATCATTTCAAGCACAATAATTCTAATGGCTTCCAGCATAGTTAAGAGTGGCTTATGTCTAACATTAACAATCACACTATTAAAGCACTCACTGAAGCCATTCTCTATTGCTTTACAACCTCTGTCAACCTGATCTAGACCAAGTTTTTAGATTCTCATCCATAAGATACTTATGTGCATTTGGGTTAGCATTCTTTATCTTATTCATAATCTTGTTGAAAAACTGAGGGTGTGAGGCTTTAAATGTTGCCCAGAACAATTGTCTATACTCTAAGCTAGGGTATTGTTTCTTAAAGTTTTTATTAATATGCCTTGCACATTGCCTATGCTCAGCATTTGGCATTACATCTTTAACAACTTCAATAAGACCCTATATAAATAAAATTTAATTTAATTAGAACAAATAAACTGGTTGGGAAAGTTTATAACAGATATAATTGCTTACCTTATGTTGATCAGACATTAAAGTTCGCCCATTGCCTCTGCTGCAACCCAAGTCTTCTTCCAGCAACTCCAAAACCCAAGTCTAGTTGTCTTTGTTTTCAACATTTACCACTGCCCAAGCCACTGGATAAATGTGGTTATTCTCATCCCTTCCAATTGATGTAAGTATTTCACCTTGATTAGGACTTTTAAGAAAACAACCATCTAAAGCAATTATTTTCCTACAACTTGCCTTCCATCCATCTGTCAGTCCAGCAAAACACACATAAAACCTATCAAAGTAAGTTTTGCTATCAGGATTCACAGTCACTCCCAACTTTACAGTGGACCCAAGATTGGAATCTAAAATAGCTTTTCCATAAGATCTAAGCATAGAATAATGTTTACCAATGCTCTTTTCATACTCTGTCAATGCATACTTCTTAGCATTTGTAGATTGATTGGGGCTGACCTTACACTTATACTTTTTCATCACTAAATCAGCTATATCACACAACCTGATATTTGGGTTATCCCTAATCTTATCACCAAAGATTTTTGCAATCCACTTATAGTTGACCAATGCACCAAAGTTGAAATTCCTAACACATGTATGTTCATCTACTAAGGATATGCATTAAAAAGTTTTTTCATCAGTCATCCACCTAGCATAACATCTCTAAGGACATTTAGGCAAGTCATCACTACTAGCACAAGGGTACTTGGTCTGCTTTCTTTGTTTACCTTTCTTGGGATCAGACACCCTAGGTGGTCTTTGTCCACACTTTGCTACCACCCTAACTTCTTCACTCCTTTCATGCCACAAAGAGAAACCATTTGCCAAAGCATAGTAGGTTAGGCACTCTTTGAACTGGGCAACACTTGTATACTTTTCCCCAACATGTAATATAAATATATATATGTGTTAGTATACATCATTTGTTCATTTAAAAGAGAAAAAAACAATGAAGTTCATATGCTTTTACCTTGGTTTCCCTAGTCTCTAGTGTGTAGTTTCATCATACATTGGATACCTCTCCACATGTTTTTCAACAGAAATGAAAGGATCTTCAGTGATTCCATCTTTATCAGCAGTCTTAAGACTTTTCAGCAGCTCGTTCATGTAAATATCCTGTTCTTTAAAAGTCTCACCTCTAACATTATCCGCAGGCATATTGTTTTCTTCATTTGGCTCATTCATTTCTGAATCTGGTTTATCTTTTGCTTTAGCCTTTGCCTTTCTATTAGCTTTTATTTCTAAGTTCAATTAATTCATCTTCACCAGGACTAAGATATTCAACTGACTTATCTGACTGATAGTCACTATCATCATCACTCTCATACTCAGTCTCAGAGTCAATTTCAACTATACATCTCCTAGTTTCAACAACATCTGATGCATCTTCACTAACCTTTTCTTTTCCCTTGTCTTTAGTACTAGTCCTATCTTCAACACCCTCTGTAGTACTATTCCTAGCTTCAACACCCTCTGTAGTACTAGTCCTAGCTTCAACACCCTCAGTTTCAACCTCCATCTCAGCCCAATCAACCATTTCATCAATAAAAAAGTCATTGCAATACCTCTTTTTAGGAGGGCCTATTTTCTTAGAAACCATATCATCCATGTCATATGTAATAGCTTGACTTAAATACTCTGAAAGATTCATAACTAAGTGATCAAGATAAAGAGTAAGCCTACCAAATGTTTCTTCAACATCAAACATGTAAGAGGTCACTAACCCTAACTAAACCCCTTTCTAAGTCTTGGCTTGGTACTTGGTAATACAAACCTTGAAAGTAGCAGCCCACCGTCAACATAAGTTAACGGTAAATGGGCAAAGTAACCATCACTATAAACATCAAATTGATGCAGGTCGGCACCAAGGATCATTCTGATAGATTAAAGAAAAAAATTAGGGTTCTTCAACAAATTAAATTAGGGAAAACTAACCACAATCGATTAAAAAATATAAAAAGTAAGAAATTTTGACATACCTTATTACATAATTAGGGTTCTTGGAGTATCTGTCTATTATTAAATAACGAGAACTATTATTAAATAACGAGAACTGGTGATTGTTTTAATTAGGGTTAAGGATGAATTGGGGAAGAAGTTGATTTTGGTGATTGTGAATTTTGATCATGGTTAAGCGTTTAGAAGTGATATGAAACCCTACACCCAAACCTGGTACTTTGATTTTTGCCAAAACGGACCCCCCCCCCAAAGTGTATAACGGGAAAATTGTAACGGAAAAAAGGGGAAAAAATGGGTTAATAAAATGCCACGTCAGATTTATTACTAATCATGGCTACAATAGGAAGATTAGCATATTTGTGGCACACAAAGAAAAAAGTTAAAAGTTGAATGCTACAAAAGGAAAACGAGGAAACTTCAATGCATTTTTAGACCATTAGCCTTTAATTATATATTGTGTGTTTGTAATAAAATTAGGGTTTTAAAGGCTCTTGATCGGTTAAATATGAAAAATAGATTTCAAAATAGAAAAATGACAAGAGTGAGTGTACATCTAATAGTGCACTAAAATTAGGGGTGGCAATTTTCGACCCGACACGAAGTTAAACAGGTTTGGGTTGAGGATAAATAGGTTTGGGTCAAAAACAGGTCAACCCGTATAACCCGTTTAATAAATGGGTCGTGTTTGGGTTTAGTAAGTATTAAACAGGTCAACACGTGAACCCGTTTAAGTTTATATAGCCTCTAAAATAAAATATATAACTTGAATTATATGTTGGATTTGGATTAGATGTATTTTGTTATGTAGTTAATAGGAGTGAATTACGATTATAACTCATATATCATTGAAATTGTCACATAATTATTTGTATGCTATTTTTATCACTTTTTACATGTTTATATCATTTTTTTGCATTTAAATTAGTTAAATCGACAAACCTGCAACCTTATTCGCCGGTTTACTTATTTACTTACACAGGTTAAACGGGTTACACGTGTTATGCAGGTCTGGGTTAGGGTTTAGTTTCTTGACACGATTAATAAATGGGTCGTGTTTAGGTAGAGGTTATAATAACCCGTCAACCCGCGAACCCGAATGTCACACCCCCAAACAGGGCCTGGACGGAATACGTGTCCGGGGGGTGACGTCATAATAATCATCACACAAAGTACAAAGAACGACCACTAATGGACGTTTTGAAAATCATAACTCGTTGTATTTATTAAAAATGGATAAGTCTTACAAGATTTGAAATGAAATTTAAAACGTTGTGGAAGCATAATTAAGTTTTCAAAAGATAACGAGTATGAATGATAATAAAGTCTTGAAAGATGATATCATATTGCACGTAGACTCCACATAGCACATCAGAGAAGTCCAAAGCTAAGTACCTGCAAAACATGCTTAAAACGTCAACATAAAGTTGGTGAATTCATAGGTTTAGTTCAAACGTTGTTATAGTGGACCACAAGATTTCAAAACATATGCGACAGTTATAACAGATGCAACTTCACATAAAAAGGTATTTACGTTGTACTAAGCTTGTGACACCGAAGCTAATAGCGGAAAGTAGCATATAACATGCCAAGTAATTGCTTACCCTTACAGGTGTCCGAGCAAAGACCACCTAACTAGATTCGACGTGACACATATCCGTTTATCGGGAGCCCCGTGGGTAGTAAGCGCTACTCACCCGGATAGGGATAATTAGTCCTAATAGATCTATTTATTCACTCGCGCTCCCTCAACCGGTCCTCCGGTAAGAAATTAACAGTTCATGATAGTTCGGGCAATAGTGGTCTAAACGCTACTTAGGCAACACGTAAACAGGGAAATCTCACGTATAGTACTTGTGTCCAATTTTAAAAACAAGCAATGTTTCTCACCCCAAGTTATAAAATATTTATTCAAAATGAGTAAAAGAGTGGGGCTATGAACTCACCTTATGCGAGTTGTGGATTAAAAGAAATCAATCAAATGAAGACGAATCTCACGGTCCTAGCGACGATCTAGCATATAGTAGTCGTTTAAGAATAATGTACAACGAATAACGCTTAACGCAAGAGCTGATCATCCGAGCATGAGTAGACATGGTGTATCCTTTTCAAAACGTACTTTCGAAAGTTATAAGTTTTGACAAGTCTTGACACTTTGAAAAATCTTCGAAAATATTTCGTATTTTAGTGTATTTTGTCTTTTAGTGTATTTTATCTTTTAGAGTATTTCGTATTTTAGTGTATTTTGTCTTTTAGTGTATTTTGTCTTTTAGGGTATTTCGTTTTTTAGTGTATTTCGTCTTTTAGTGACCCGACACGCCAAAGTTGACTCAATAACCATCAATGTTGGCCTAAACTCGACACTTAACGCTATTCTTCATTTTATTATAAGTTTGATAATAAAAGTATATTTTTTGACGCATTTATAAAGTTTATAAAATTTCGGCATGACCTTTCTAAAAGTATCCACTTTCCATTTTTATCCATCTCGACTCGTGAAAATATCCGTTTTATAAAAGTACATCTTTTATTGACTTAAAATAATATCCGATCGATTTTCGACAACACCGCAAATATTACAACAATCATTCTAAACCTAAACCTCTTCGACTTTCCATTTACGCTTCCAACAAAACAAACAATTAACTTAATCTCTTCGTCATCAATATTTAAGCTCGCTATACGATAAATCTCAAATAAATAATATAGCCGTAGTAATAACAATATATATATCAAAATAGTCACAACGAACTTTTAAACTCAAAAGTACAACTACTTTTTATGTTCTTCCGTTTATAAATAAAAAGATTAAACTCTGAGACTTGTGGTTTTATAGAAAAATAGGTAATGGTTTTCACAACGATCCGCTTTGTACACCTTGTTCGAAATGATCATACGAATGCAAAAGTACAACTTATTTATGAAAAACTAGAGATGACTTACAAGGAAACACGACAAAAGATGATTAGAAACTAAGAACAACCCAAACGTTGTTTATAAACTACCCGGATAGAAACAAGAATCAACCTCGAACAATATATCTTCAAATGGTTGATCAAAGATTAAAAACAAATGGATTTGTGTGGGTGTTTGTAGGCGTCCGAACCAAAGAAGGAAAAGAAAAGAGAAAACAAAGTGTGTGTATTTTTCTAGTGAGAGCTTAGGAGTCAATGAGAAACAAATGAGAATAAGTGTTTATATGTTGGTATGTGATGGGATGCACCTAGACTTGGTGCATGGCTTTGATCGGTCGAGTACAAGGGAAAAAGGGGGACTGATATTGTATAAATACGTACTAGCCGTATGTATAGAATATTAAGTATCCCGTTAGAAATAATAATCACTTGAGAACAAGTAAAAATCTAATCTTCCGAGGTCGTATCCCAACGAGAATTGAATTAAGATTTACGTTAATGCTTGTCGTTTGATGCTTGATTATCTTTTGGCTTTTGATTTTGGATTATACTAATTCTATAATAAAAAAAACTAAATTACTACTAAGATATAACTAAAACGGATATGCTTGTCAAGTGAGGTGAAAAGATCATTAAATGTGACAGAAAGAGATAATGAAGAATTGGTACCCGTTTAAAAACCGTTTTCTCACAACATTGGTTTATATTGAAAACAAGCCTTTATCTTGGTACAATTTACTTTAAATGGTGACGAATTAACACTCGTAAAAATATTATTTTCTCACGACGTTGGTCTATTTTGAAAACGACATCTTATAAAAGTATTAATTACTAGATGTGATGTTTGATTATTTCTCCGGCTTTTGCCCTTCGAAATATTCAAATAAAAAATCTAAATAATCCGAAAATTATTTATCAACAATTTACCTTTTAATTCACACTTAACTCACTAGTCGCTACTCCCTTAACAAACATACTAAAACTACTCGCTAAACATGGAAACTAATCTAACAATAACAGGCATAACTACGCTACAGATAACAACTAAAGCAACAATAATAACGACTAAGCTAAAAATGACGATAAGCATAAAATAAAGAGATAAAAGCGATAAGAAAAATATGAAACCCGAAATTAGCTCGGCTTGACCCGGAGACAATAGATATGAACACATACTCCATAGTGCGAAATATAACCAAACTAATCCAAATCCCAATCCATAACGCCATAATCTTCCTTAAAACATCAACACCAAAAATAATCAATCCAGAATCCTACTCGTATAAATCAAACCGAGTATCACAACTTTAACTCCGAACCATTAAACATAATCATTGCCAAATACCGAATCAAATCTACACAATCTATTTTAACATCCACTTTCTAATCTACACTAACCTAATTAATTGAAAAAAAAATACATAAGACAAAAATTCCAAACTTGCCGCACTTTCATTTGTTTTCTTTCTTTCCTGCGTACTGCTCCTCCGAATTCATTCTTTTCTAAACTAAAATAACAAAATAAAAATGAAGCTGCATGATGTATTTAATTCTAACCTACACTAGATACTAAACTCAAATGAATTTATCCATCCGAAATCAATAACAAAACCAGGAAAATCTTCGAACCATTCGAATCATCAACAAATATCAAAACCGATTCAATACACATTGAACCCGAACTATAACATCACGATCAAAATGAAAATTACCTTAAAATAATTCTAACCTACTCCTAATCTATATCTAATCTACTCGACTGCTACTACTCTAAAGAAAGGAAAAAAATGAATGATATAAAAGAAAGGATAAGAAAGATATATCCACGTCTGCTGCCGTCCCTTGCGTTTATATCAAGCCACCAGATTTGGACTTTTCATCTTTATGTTTCCTGGGCCGAGTCCCATTGCACATGCTGGGCCAAGTCACTCTTATCTCTTTTCTTTATCTGGGCCTGGATAACATGGTGGGCCGGCTGTTGGATCAGGTGCTGCTTTTATTAATAATAATAATGGGTCGGTCCGACCTATATAAATGGTGTCGGGTCGGCCCAATAAGAAGTGAAGGCATCGTCAAAATAGATTTTTCGTGCTCTTTCCAATGACATGCTTGAGAAATATTCACGACTTCGTCTTGACTTCAAATAATAAGTACTCTTGATCGAAACGAACCCGAAAATACCCGTTTTTGCTCCGTTTTCAATCCTTAGTACCTGCAAGACATAAAAACACAAACCAAACATATTTGCAATAATATTAAGCATATTTCATGTTTTTAGTCCAATTAATAATGTTTTCTGGGTTATAAATGATGTGTGTTTTAGCACACATCAGGGACCGAAATGATTCGCGAATGAGAGTCTAGGAAGGACCTTGTACATAAGCCACTTTGTAGGAAGCATGTTAACTTGTATCAAAATTTCAAAAATGGAATCCCATGCCAAAGGGTGTGTGTGTATTCGGTTATACTAAGGCCAAAAGGGGGGGGGGACCAAAAATGGTCTCCAATATTTTAGGGTCATATTGCTCACTTTTGGATTTAATTTCCAAGGCTTTGCATGCACATGCATAGGTATAGATCAAAACACGAATCACGTAAGTAACAAAACGAGTAACGGTATCACGAAAAATTATGAAATTTTAAATATTAATTAAAAACAAAAAAACGCATCCAATGACAAAAGACTACGATGAAATACAGAATGGTTAGCTCCCGGAGACGATTTTCAGCTATTAACGGGACAACTTCCCGGTTATGCGTAAAAGTTATACGAAACTTATAAAAATTTAAATTATTGGACGAAAAACGGTTATGATACTGAACGTAAATTTATGGGTTGTGACATTCTTTCCCTGTTAAAAGAGCTTTGTCCTCAAAGCTTATGGCGCAACCTCTGCCACGGGTGCAGAGTTGGTGAAAAGGTGCGGGTATATATTTTGTTTGCATTTGGTATTCACGTTCCCAGGTAAACTCAGGACCCCTCCTAGAGTTCCAGTGTACTTTGACAATCAGAATACGACTCTGCTTCAAACACTTGACCTCACGGTCCATGATCTCGAAAGGTTCTTTGATGAAGTGCAATTTGTTGTCAACTTGGATTTCATCCAGTGGTATAGCAAGAGGTTCATCAGCTAAGCATTTCTTCAAATTCACGACGTGAAATGTACGATGAACTCTGCTCAATTTCTCTGGGAGTTCAAGACGATAGGCAATGGTTCCTACTTTAGAAATGAACTTAAAAGGTCTAATATATCTAGGGTCCAACTTTCCCCGTTTGCTAAAACGTATCACTCCTTTCCATGAAGATACCCTCAACATGAAATTCTAAGGGTTTGCGTCTCATGTCAGCATAACTCTTTTGATGATCACAATTACCCAAATAGTGTCGTACTGCTTGTTTTCTTCGGTAGTCTTGTGATAAAATCCATGGCCATATTTTTCCAATTTCCAATGGGTATTTCTTATTGTACCAGTAAACCGGATGGCTTCTGGTAATCATCCCTCATCTTTAGACACGTCAAGCACTTGCTGACATAGGTGGTGATGCCTGCTTCCATATCATGCAATTGGTGAAATTGCTTAAGATTATGATATATCTTATCCGATTCTAGGGTGAATGAAATAGTTAGGTTTGTGTGGCTCATGCTTGATCAATTTTCCTAAGTCTCTAACACGTGGTAACCGACTCCTCCTCCTAATGTAGAGAGTTCCATCAAGACGATTCTCAAACTCATTGTCTATTTCATGAAGGTTCTCATCCTTAACGTTCTCTGTCTTGAGAGATTCTACTTGTGTTTTGTGAATCTGTGGCGATAGGTTTGAATTAATAGTCACTCTCACCCTGAGAGGCTTAGCTCGCTCCGTTCTGCTACTACGTTTGCTTTTCCAGGGTGGTATTGAGTCTCTCCATTGTAATTACTGGGTAATTTTAACAATTTACATGGTCTCATGTTCATTTCCCTTTGATCTAGAATGTGTTGTAAGCTCGTATGGGTTGTAAACATGGTAAGCTTTATGCCATACAGGTAGCGTTCCCAAATCTTGAAACTAAACACTATTTCTCCTATTTCTAGGTCGGGTGTTGGGTAGTTCTTCTCAGGAACTTCAAGTTGTTGAGGGTTGTAAGCTATTACCTTCTCCTTCTGCAACATTATAACGCTTAATCCATTATGCGAGGCGTTATAGTAAACCACGAAGTTTCCTAATCCGTTGGGAAATACTAAAAGTCGGTGTACTACAAGTTTCTACGTTACTAGTTGAAAGGCTTCTTCTTATTTCTCTACCCATTGGTATTTTACATTTTCCCTAAGTCAGTTTGGTTAGAGGTTTCTATATCCTAGAGAAACCTTCGATAAATTATTGGTAGTAACCGGCAGGACCTAAGAATTTTCGTGTCTAGGTTGGGGTTTATAGGCGTTGCCTAATCCTTGATTGACTTAATCTTGGCGGAACCTTCGTGAATGTAATAACTATCAACAACGTGGTCAAGAAATTGCACTTTCGAGGGCCATAATTCACACTTAGAGAATTTGGCGTACAATTTCTTATTCTTAAACGTTTCCAAGGTATGCCTAAGGTGTTCCTCGTGTTCCTTATTTCTTTTTGAGTAGGTAAAGATATCATCGATGAATACTATCATAACTTATCCAAGTACGGCTTTGCACACTTGATTCATGAGATTCATGAATACCTCTAGTGCGTCGGTCAAACCAAATGGTCATGACATGAAACTAGGTCTTATAAATCCCTTTGAGTATGCGACATACTACGTCGGAGACGGTCAACTCTATTTCTCTCAACACATAACATGCCTCCGAGTCTCAAGTTATCCCGCTCCAACGTACCAATCCTATCAAACAACTCAGCTCTCTGCTCACTAGCAACTATCGATGCATACTTATTACTCTTATTGCTTTGATTCGTTAAAGTTTCATCACCTAAGGGGGGGATACGAACAACCTTTTTATCACAATGATCACGTCTTGGTACATTGTCAACCAACCTATACCGATGATAACATCGCAACGACCAAGTCCTACGGGCATTAGGTCTATTTTGAATAGATGATTCAGAATATTCAGTGTACAATCTTAACTGATGGTATCAATTCCTATGACCTTTCCGTCGGCCAACTCAACAGAGTACTTAGTGTCTATGGTAGATGGGACGATGCCACTTAAAGGTCTAATCTTAGCGGAGGTGAGGCTTCTATCAACTAGGTTCCATGTACTTGCAATAATTTCGTCCTTTGCTTTAACTTCAGGTCCATCAATAGTTTTGTCGATACGAGAATCTCATAATTTGCGTGATTCTAACTCACAAGAAGGTAAGTATATTGAAGGAAATCTTCTAGTTCTCTTGGTTATAATCCAATTAGAGTGATAAGTATGTTACGTTCTAAGTTCTTACAATCCATAATTATCGTGACTACAGGGAGTGGATTCAGTCTCTCGGCTAAAGGAATGGTGTTTCTATATGCTAAAGTTGAAGAAAAACTACTTAGTTATGACGCTTACGAATGCGGATGCACGTGACCGACACAAATGACGAATACGCACGCAAAATATCAGTAAGACATGAATACCATAAAATCCCGTTGACTATGTAGAGAAAAGAAAATTAAAGATGGGAAGTAAGGGTAATATTGACAAAAAATTTATGGTGACTACTCCCAGCATAGTATGGTCCTTCCTGAATTATACATAGGTGATCAGGCTATGCATAATTTAGGAACTAACGATAATATGCTCATTTCGTCAAACTAGTGTTATGTTTAAAATCTTATAGGGTATAAACGATATAGTTTATAAGGTAGCAAAACAGTTCGTAATAATGAAAACAAGGTAGTTTATATAACGACACAAGACATTTTATAAAATATCGGAATATATTTTATGAGATGATAGCAAAATAGTTTACGAGAAGATTACGTGACGGTATATAATGTAACAGTAAGGGGTTCATAATATGATAACAATCAGTTTACGAGCTAACAACCCAATAGTTTATAAAGTGGCAATGTAATAGTTTATAAAATACATGAAGTAGTTCATAAGATGACAACGACTTATTTCGTAAATTGACAGCGGAATAGTTTATAAACGACAACGAAATAGTTCATGAGGTGACAACGAAATGGCTTGTAAGATGACTACAAGTAGTTTTAAATAGGGTAGCAAAAGAGTTTATAAATAATTGCAAAATAGGTTATAAGATGGAAGCAAATTAGTTCATTAAATGATAGCCAGATAAGCTATAAGGTAATAGTAGGATAATTATAAGAGATTGACAAAACGGTTTATAGAATGGTATCAAAATAGTTTTAAAAGGTGTTAGCGAAATGGTTTATAAAATAATGGCAAAAGAGTTTATGAACGACGACAAAATAGGTTAAAATATAAAGACAAGTTAGTTTGTAAAATGATTGTGAAAGTAGTTATGAGATGGCACTAGAACAGTTTATAAAACGGCGGCGAAACAGTTTATGTTAATGAAGTAGTTTATAAGATTCCTACAAAATGGTTTATTGGTTGATGAGAAAAATGTTTTATATAAAATACTTAGGGAATGGTTATATAAGATAATTGCAAAATGGTTATGGAAGGCGCTAGTGGAACGTCTTAGATTAATGATAGCAAAATAGTTAATAGGGTGAAGACGTAACAATTTATAAGATGGAAACAAAATACTTTTATAGAATGGTAGTAAAATGGTTAATACGTTGTCAGCAAAATGGTTTGCACACTGATGGTAAAGTAGTTTATAAAATGTCTATAAAATAGTTTACGAGGTGATACCAGAATTGTTTATAAATGATAGTGAAATGGTATATAAGGTGTTATAATAAACAAAAAGCTATTAGCAAAATGGTTTGTAAGTTGGCGGTAAAATAGTTTATAACGCGACAACAACTATGTTTATAAGGCGACACTAAAATAGTTCACAGGATAACATCCAATTAGTTTATACTAGTAAAACTGCTTATAAAATAATAGTGAAACGGGTTGTAAGACGGTAATAGATTTGAAAAGTACCTTACATAAATTATTAGAGAGTTGAAGTGTAACTGACGAAATCATCACGACACAAAATGAACAGAGGGTTTAAAGACATCCACACAATACACGAAATTCATAGAGAAGTACTAGTGCAAAACTCTTAGGAATTACGGTCCAAGTCTACTTAGGTTTCACTAGACAAGGTAGGAAAATCTCTCCTTAAGTATCGGCATGATCTTTGACGGTGTTAGAGTTCTCGCGAGTTTTTACCTCCCAAATACGGTTCGCACGGTTCAGATTTGGACAATCACTCTTGTAATGTCCTGGCTTTCCACACTCCTAATAGGTACCTCAGGTTTCTAATTTGCCACTGTGGCCTCTAAGTTGTTATCAAAACGGGTGTCATACAATCTCTACTCGTATGGCCAACTCTCTTGTAGTTATTGCACTCCACAGTGTACGGTCCAGTGGGGCGCAACTTACGTTTGTTGTAGAAAGGTAGCTTTTCTACATATCGAATTTTGTTATTTGGTCTAGCAGTGTAAGCTCTCACGACCTTTTGTCGTTCATTTTGTTGTTGGCATTCCTTGCCACTTTGACTTTCTAACGTACGTCATGAGCTACACGGGTTTGCCTCATAAACAACAATAGCTTTAGTAGCATTAGCAATTCGTTGGGTTACAATACGCTCCATCGTCGCGGAACTCATTCCTTGTCTCGTTGTCGATATTTTCTTCAATATCGAACGGATTAAACGAAATAAAATAAGTCGATTTTCAAAAGTCGAATAGTAGGACAATCAGTGGGTTCGACGGATTGTAACGGGTTTCCAAAATTTCGCAAAACGGTATAATGTAAGGTCGCGAAAAGTTTTAAAGACCATCGTATTATGCACGATGTTTTAGAAGTAAACGAGACAATTATGTCACTCACAATACCTTAGAAAAGTTTAGTATTTACATAGACAACTTCTATATAAGCAGGTTGGGAAATATGCGTAAGGAAAATGTAATCGCAGGGAAAAGATAAACGCAAGACAAACGTAAGCTATAGCAAAATAGAGCTCAAGGGTAAAATTAAACGCAAAGAAACATAACGCAGGGAACGATAACGCAGGGCAGAGATAAACCCATATCATAGCATGCTCAAGGCAAAATGGTACTCACGTATACGCCATAGCAAAAACACGTATAAGGCACACGTAAAAACACGTAGGATCACATACTGGTTATAGACCAGACCTAGTTATATACTACCTGGTTCTCTATAACCTTGGCTCTGGATACCAATCTGTCACACCCCCAAACGGGGCCTGGACGGAATACGTGTCCGGGGGCGTGACGTCATAATATTCATCACACAAAGTACAAAGAACGACCACTAATGGACGTTTTAAAAATCATAACTCGTTGTATTCATTAAAAATAGATAAGTCTTACAAGATTTGAAATGAAAATTTAAAACGTTGCGGAAGCATAATTAAGTTTTCAAAAGACAACGAGTATGAATGATAATAAAGTCTTGAAAGATGATATCATATTGCACGTAGACTCCACATAGCACATCAGAGGAGTCCAAAGCTAAGCACCTGAGAAAAACATGCTTAAAACGGTCAACATAAAGTTGAGTGAATTCATAGGTTTAGTTCAAACGATGTTATAGTGGACCACAAGATTTCAAAACGTATGCGACAGTTATAACAGATACAACTTCACATAAAGAGGTATTTACGTTGCACTAAGCTCATGACACCGAAGCTAATTCCGAACGTAGCATATAACATGCCAAATAATTGCTTGCCCTTCCAGGTGTCCGACCAAAGACCACCTAACTAGATTCGACATGACATATATCCGTTAGTCCTTGGACAACTCGAACTAGTGAGCGCTACTCACCCGGATAGGGATAATTAGTCCCAATAGATCTATTTATTCACTCGCGCTCCCTCAACCGGTCCTCCGGTCAAGAAATTAACAGTTCATGATAGTCGGGCAAATAGTGGTCTGAACGCTACTTAGGCAACACGTAAACAGGGAAAACTCACGTATAGTACTTGTGTCCAGTGTTTAAAACAAGCAATATTTCTCACCCCAAGTTATAAAACATTTATTCAAAACGAGTAAAAGAGTGGGGCTATGAACAAATACGAGTAAATGTGGGGCTATGAACTAAACTTATGGGTGTTGTGGATCAAATGAGATCAATCAAGAGAGACGAAAATTCACACTGGTCATTTCCTAGCACTACCTGGCATATTGTTGTCGTTTTAAGAATGATGTACAACAAATAACGCATTATCGCAAAAGGGCTCGTTAATACAGCATGAGTAGACACGACGTATCCTTTTTTAAAGTACTTTCGATAAGTTATAAGTTTTTGACAAGTCTCGAACATTTTGAAAATCTTAGAAAATATTAGATCTTTTATTTGTATTTTCGTCTTTTTAGTGACCCGATCACCAAAGTTAACTCAATTAACCGTTAATGTTGACCTAAACTCGACACTTAACGTTCATTTTCTTAATTTTAATCATTAGTTGATAATTAAAGTATCAATTTCGACGCATTTATAAAGTTTAATAAATTTCAGCATGACCTTTCTAAAAATATCAATTTTCCATTTTTATCCGTCTCGACTTGTGAAAGTATCAGTTTTATAAAATTATTGACTCGAAAGAATATCCGATCGATTTTCAACAACACCGCAAATATTGAAACAAATCCATTCTAAACCTAAACCTCTTTGACTTTTAATTTACACTTTCGACAAATCCAACATCTAACTTAATCCCTTCGCCAACAATATTTAAACTAACTATACGAAAAATCTCAAATAAATGATATAGCCGTAGTAATAACAACATATATATATCAAAATAGCCACAATGAACTTTTAAACGCAAAAGTACAACTACTTATCTTTTTATGTTCTTCCATTTATAAATAAAAAGATTAAACTTTGAGACTTGTAGTTTTATAGAAAAATAATGATTTTCACAATGATCCGCTTTGTACACATTGTTCGGAATGATCATACGAATGCAAAAGTAAAACTCATTTATGAAAAAGAAGAGATGACTTACAAGAAAACGCGACGAAAGATGATTAGAAACTAAGAACAACCTAAACGTTGTTTATAAACTACCCGTATGAAATAACAATCAACCACGAACAATATATCGTCAAATGGTTTGATCAAAGATTAAAAAGATATATATTTGGTGTGTGTTTGTAGGCGTCGGCCAAGAAAGAAAACAAAGGAGAGATGTGTGTTTTTCTTTGTGGAGTGAATGAATGAAAGATGTAATATGATATGGTATTTATAGTGTGACTCTAGCTTCATTAGTAAGCAAAATTTAAAATGTAAGAGTGTGTATGGGTGGGTACCGTCGAACACAAAGGGGACAACACAAGGGGACCAATTTGATCTCCCAATCAAACCCTTGTGTGTACATGTCCTTGCTCCCATATTGTAGGATGGTTTGTCTCTTGGTTGGTTTCAAAATTTTAGCATCCTAAGTGTATGCGTAAGTGTATTCGGTTGGAAGAGCAAGAGAGGGGAAGGGGACCAAAATGATCTACCAATGAGGGACTAGGAAGGACTTGTACAAGTGCCACTTTGTAGGAAGCATGTTAACTTGTATCACAATTTTAAAAATGGAATCCCATGCTAGAGTGTGTGCATATTCTGTTGAAAACAAAGCCAAATGGGGGGGGGGGGACCAATTGGTTTCCAACATTCTAGGAGTGGTAGTGCATGCATATGAATTAATTACCAAGGTTTCCATGCATACATGCATTAATATACTTAACCGATTACATAAACAACAAAAATGACTAAGGACTTCATGAAAAATTATGAAATCTTAAATATCAATTAAAAACGTAAAAACACGGTCTCTGCCGAAAGACTACGATAAAATAAAATACGGTTTGCTCCCGAAGACGATTCTCAGATATTAACGGGACAACTTCCCGCTTACGCGTAAAAGTTACACGAAACGTTAAAAATTTAAATTATCAAACGGAAATGGCTAAAATATTGATCGGAAATTTACGGGGTGTCACATCTGCTAGAGATGATTGGAACAATTTAAGGTTCCAAGACTTTAAAAAGGTTAAT
>BQNB010105800.1:0-23527 GCA_026074375.1 Tanacetum coccineum | reverse complement strand
ACCATCCAAACAACAACATGTAACCTCAACAATCAAGAACTTCTTTCACTATGCTCACACTCAATTTCAATCAACCATCAAAACCTTCAGAAGTGACAATGGCACTGAATTCATCAACACATCCTTGACAGCCTTCTTCCAAACCAAAGGCACCATACACCAAACCTCATACCCAATCACCCCACAACAAAATGGAAGAGCAGAGAGAAAACACAAACATCTCCTAGAAGTTGCAAGGTCAATACATTTTCAAGCAAAATTTCCTATTCACCTTTGGGGATATTGCCTCATGGCTGCCACATACCTAATTAACAGACTTCCATTAAAATCCTAAACAACAAATCCCCCTATGAGCTTCTTCACCACAAACCACCAGACTTACAAAACCTTAAAGTTATTGGTTGTCAAGCCTATGCCTCTATTCACACACCTGACAAATTTGAAAAAAGAGCCATTCCTTCTATATTACTTGGCTACCCTCAACACCAAAAAGGCTATTTACTCCTTACTCAAAACACCAAAAAGGTTTTTGTCAGTAGACATGTCACCTTCCATGAACACATCCTTCCATTTCATACTAATACGCCTTACTACACATCACCACTTGACCCTACAACCTCAACTCCCATTTTTTACCCTGAACCAAACACTCCTTCTAACTCCTCTACCTCACAAGAACCTACCCCTTCTACTTCTACTCACACCACATCATCCTCACCCCCTTCTACACCAACACCTTCAATCATACAAAACAACAACTCCCCTAATAACACCACTACTGAATCCTCCACTACACCAGAACAACACTCTTCCACTACCATTCCTCCTACTCATACCTCAACCACCAACACAACACCATCTACTACCACTTCACCTCCTACCAATGCTTTACCACCTTCACCACCTCAGAAAATCTCAAAGGACAAGAACCATTCCAACCAAACTCAAAGATTTTCAACATTACCAACCATCTTCCACCAACTCTGTAATCACCAAACACCACACTTCCCACTTCATAAACTACAACAACATACAAAATCCAACTACACTACACTTCATTAACTCCATCACTCATGAAACAGAACCAAATTCCTACACTCAAGCATCTAAGAATCCTAAGTGGGTAGAAGCTATGAATAATGAAATATCTGCACTAGAGTCCAATCATACTTGGGAACTCACCACACTACCACACAATAAAGCTATAGGCTAAAAATGGGTATTTAGGATCAAATATAATGCTAATGGTTCTATTGACAAGTACAAAGCCAGACTTGTTGCCAAAGGATTCAACCAACAGGAAGGCATTGACTACACATAAAATTTTGCTCCTGCGGCAAAAATGGTGTCTGTTAGAACTCTCTTAGTTGTCTCTTTAGTTCATAATTGGGATGTGCAACAATTAGACATCAATAATGCTTTTCTCCGTAGAGATATCCATGAAGAGGTTTACATGAAGGTACCAAGTGGTTACAAGAAAGCCTTACCTCCTAACACAGTCTGCAAGTTGAAGAAATCATTGTATGGTCTCAAACAAGCTAACAGATAATGGTTCATCAAGCTCACTATCTTTGACTGCCCTTGGTTTCTCTCAAAGTCATGCAAATTCTTCTTTATTTGCTTACTACAAAGACAAAGATGCCTTGGTTCTCCTTATTTATGTTGATGATATTCTGCTAGCAGGCAACAACACCTTTATTTCAGATATCAAATAGAAACTTCATCAAACCTTTGGCATCAAAGACCTTGGCCCTCTTCACTACTATCTAGGGATTGAATTTCTAAGAAATTCTAAAGGCTTAGCCATGACTCAATAAAGTATGCCTTAGATCTCATAGATTATGCAGGTCTACAAAATGAAAAACCTTCCAAGACTCCCCTGGATCCAAGAATCAAGCTTACCTACACAGATGGTGAATCTTTGGCAGATCCTTCTCACTTCAGGACTCTAGTTGGAAAGCTCATTTACCTCAGTATCAGCAGACCATACATAGCCTTTGTTGCTCAACTTCTAAGTTAATTCTCTTAAAATCCTTACACATCCCATCTATAAGCTTTAACTAGAGTAATTAGATACCTTAAACTTAGTCCAGGGCAAGGCTTATTCTTCCCAAAGATCAACTATCCAGTTATACATGCTTATTGTGACAGTGATTGGGCTAGCTGTCCATCTTCAAGAAGATCAGTCTCTGGATTTGGTATATTTTTAGGCAATAGTTTTATATCTTGACACTCTAAAAAGCAACCAGTGGTTTCTAGATCATCAACTGAGGCAGAGTACATAGCACTTGCTGATTGCTCTTGTGAGATTACTTGGCTTTGCTCTCTACTTAAAGACTTAAAGGTTATTGTCCCTAAGCCAGTGAGAATCCTCTATGAAAACATCTCCACCATTGCCCTTGCTTCTAATCCTATTCAACATGCTAGAATAAATCATATAGAAATTGACTGTCACTTTGTTAGGGACAAGATCAAAGCAGGTCAAATAATCACCTCTTATATTCCTACAACTGCTCAAGATGCAGACATCTTTACCAAGGCTCTTACTACTTATCCCTTTAATCAATGCTTATCCAAGTTAGGCATGTGTGATCCTTACACACTGCCTACTTGGGGGGGGGGGGGTAATGGTATAAATACCAAAGGCAAAGCAAAAGTCAACTCTGCAACTATGGTACAAAACAGAGAAGGAAACAGAGAAGAAGATACAAGTAAAGCTCACAACAATGTTCAATACATATCTCCTCACCGTGTCAAGCATCAGAAATATTTATTCAAGTGTAGTGCAATGTAGTTTGTTATCTTCTCAATGTAACAGTACCTTAGTGTAGATGTAACATTTTCTTAGCTTAGCTTCTCTTGTAACTAGTATAAATACTTGTACACATTTCATTTCTCATTTTGTAAGAGTTCACTTTGTTAAACCACAATCTAGCCATCTAGGATATAATAACAATGATTAACAAACACGCAGCGGAATAATTAAGAACACAATCATTGTTATGAACAAGGTTTTCTTATTCATAAGACTACTAATAAACTAATAAGCACATAGATGATTCATGACTCATCTATGGCTAACTACAACTATTACACAACACACACTTTGCTATTAGACTCTCATTGAGAAGTCTGTGTTTTTCTGGATGCTAAAACTATTCACCCTACCTCTCTTTATATACTAGAGGGGCTAGGGTTTACATAAAACCTAGCTTACTATGAAAGCTAACTTAATATTTATCTTTAAGTCCTTGTTGTTTCTTTTATCTTCAATGTTGCATATAATGTTTTGTAATCATCAAATTATAATTCCCAACAATCTTCCCCTATTTGAGATTACAAAACAATCTTCATGTATGAAACAACCTTCAAAGCTTCCCCTTGAATTAAGATCTTCCTGTATGTCACCACTCATAATAAGTTGCAAATCATGAAACTTCTTCCCCTTTTTGTAATCATCCAATAAGGGTCTTCGTGTAGATAAGCAACTAATAAGCACTTCCCCTTAAGTGATAACCATCTCTTTGAATCACGAACTTAGTAGGCTCCAAGTAGTAATTATTGATGAAGAAAAATGAGTATTACCCATATGTTGAAGAAGTAGAATCTCCCAAGCTTGTGTCTTATGTCTTGCACTATCCACGTGACGTCAAACTTATACAAATGCTGGTAATCATTTGATAATTATAAGTAGACCGCAACCTCTTGACAAAAATCATCATCTTCTATGAGACACATACTAAGTGATAGCAAATGTACGTAGTAAGCACCATAAGATAGATCGTACACGTTTGCTAGATTCGTCAAGTCTTCGTCACCACATTATAAGCACGAACAAGTTATCTTTAAATGTTGTCAGCCATTTGAGATATAATAAGACACGCACCTGTGAAAATCAACTACAACAACACACAAGTAATAACCAATCTTTATCAAAAATAATCACTGTTCAAGACCCAAATGCGTCCGTGTTGGCTTCAAATAGTTATAATTAATGAGAAACATCTAAGTGCAACAACATCATCTTCTCTCATGTGACTGCTGCCTCATCCGGCGATCTGCTTTTATTCCTTATTTGTACCGTTGCCTCATCCGGCGATCTACGAACAAAAAGGGTACCCTTGTCACATAATTGATTAAACGGTCATCGCATCAAATGTCTTTCATAATACTTTCCACAACAAGCCATCATCACTCGAGATCCAAATCCATCTAATAAAAAATCTTCTTAGTCCGATGTGGAATATAACTAGCCACATTAACTATTTTTCTCGTACAATACTAGCAGAATTAACATGATCATCTCTGAACAGTACAAATCAAAACTGTCATTTAGTGACTCTTTTTACTGTCCCAAATCTGTCACTAAAAGTCACCATTGCTGTCACTGTACTGTCGCTAAACTGTTGCAAAACAGTCACAAATACCAAGTCTCCTTCCTCCCAACACTGTTAGCAACACTTTTAACTGTCACTGAGTCGTTGCTAACTATTAGATAATTCTGTCACTATCCACCAGAATTAATTTTATGCAGGCAGACTTAACTTCCATGTGACCAGTATTAACTACGAATATGAGACCATAATTAATTTTGAAACGAGCAGTACTTACTTTCCAAGGCAGCAGTATTAACATCAACGATCAGTATTAACCTTCACCACAATAACCAAACACGAACACCTTCTGCTTGTCCCATGACGAGCATAAACTCACAAACAATATTCCTTGTGTGCTTTACCCTTGAGAGTGACGTGTATCTGCTGCTGTTGTTGTTTGAACAAACGAAACTAGCAGTACACATGACGACTTCTCTTCGAACAACATATCTTTTAAATCAGTGAACAATTTATTCACCAGGAATAAGGAGTATGACCCTAATAAATTTAGGGTTTCTTGAGTTGAATAAAACATTACCAAGAACAATCATATGATCTAAAAGAATAAGCCACATGTAGCATCAGATCGCACCACAAAAACCTTTAACGAATCAATTATCCATACTAGGGTTCATCATCAATCAAACGATTAACTCACCAAAGCTAGTATGAACAAATATAATCACCATACAAAAACTTGAAAATAATACCTTTTCTGCTGCCAATTCGTCATATCATAACTTTTTATCAAAGACTTATCTTGACTTTTCCTCCCCTGAGCCTCGGGTTCTTCCTCTTCAGAGTCTGACAAAACCACATTTCTCCTTTTCAAAAACCCTTCCAACTTCTTCACTTTCTTGACTAACTTCACAAGAGCATTCCCCATTGTCAGCTTGGTTTGTTTGAGATCCGTTTCCAGGCTGTCAATTCTTGATATCAACTGAGGAACTACTTGAAGTAAATCATCCATAGTCATTTGTCCGTGAGCCTGTTCTTGTAGGGATGAGAAGTGTTGGTGGACAGGAGATGGCTCCTCAAAGGTGTGTTCAAATGGTGCAGGTTCAGTTTCAGGAATAAGTGTAGGTGTAGGAATGGATGCAGGGATTGGTGGTGGAGATTGTACTGATCGTTGATGTTAATACTGCTGCCTTAAATCATTATTAGCCTTTTGTAATAATAGAGATATGGTTTTCAAGGAAACCCTAATTTAAGAATAGAGATATGGTTTTCAACCTGCTCTGATACCAATTGTTAAACCACGATCTAGCCATCTAGGATATAATAACAATGATTAACAAACACGCAGCGGAATAATTAAGAACACAATCATTGAAATGAACAAGGTTTTCTTATTCATAAGACTACTAATAAACTAATAAGCACATAGATGATTCATGACTCATCTATGGCTAACTACAACTATTACACGACACACACTTTGCTATTAGACTCTCATTGAGAAGTCTGTGTTTTTCTAGATACTAAAACTATTCACCCTACCTCTTTTTATATACTAGAGGGGCTAGGGTTTACATAAAACCTAGCTTACTATGAAAGCTAAATTAATATTTATCTTTAAGTCCTTGTTGTTTCTTTTATCTTCAATGTTGCATATAATGTTTTGTAATCATCAAATTATAATTCCCAACAGACATGTTCGTGTATATGGCCGCTAGGACTAAGCCGGTAGGCTATACTAGAACCTAACAGCCCACATCTAACCTACATGTGCTGACACAACATATAAAGGGATAAGTATATGGAAACCTCAGGAAAGACCAACACATTCTATTAACCAGAAACCCCTTAATAACCACCGGTCCATGGTAAGGACCGAGCGCATGTAGCCAGCCCGGGATTTGGGGGATCTTGTCTATCACGTGGGTACGCCGCCTGACAAAATCATACAATAGTTTGGGGCTGCCATTCCCTAAATGTCAAGAATAGTAACTATCAACAGTACTTGGGGTAGTATAAGTACCCCGAGCACATTGAATGCAATCCCATCTACACACACACACCACATTTATTATACTTGCATCATGCCTAATGGCCGTATTAATATCAAGTACTTACTCTCACGCCGGATCTTGGTCCTGAGATAAAACCTGTGGCGAGGCTAACGTTCGTTGTCTTCTCGACAGGCTTGCTGAGCACCAAGATTTCATATGAGGGCAGCTCTTATCCTTCATAGCGGATCTTTGCATCAACATATATGTAAGCACATATAAGCAATTTATAAAAGTTCAATAATTTTGATACAAGTTTAGCCAATTATAGCTTGTTTTGTTTTTTTTGCTACGTGTTTGTGATTTACAAGTAATAATAGATTACAAGCTGAGTTGGTTTTATTTAAGACGAACTTGATGAAATGTATTATGAGCTAGACTTTGTTTCACATACACCACTCTTTTCGTTAATGTTAATTGCCAAATAGAAGTACTTTCTTTCCGTTTAATGAATACCGACCCGACCAATTTTGAATTTTACTACAAAAAGTTTCACCCGTTATCGAAGTTGCCCCCATCGACAAGATTTCCTGGCTCCGCCACTGTTAGAAAGTCGAATATGACAGAAAGTCGAATATGATGTAACGTTTCTCCTTGTAAGTCTTTATAATACTGCATACTTTTATGTCATGCTAGAGTTTTTGGCTTCTATTTTTGTCCTTTCTTGTATATCCCTATACCTGCATAATACAAATGTAAAACATACAAATACAATGTATTTTTTGTACGTCTTTTAGTCGTTTAAGTTCGATTTTAGTGGTCAAATGTATGTGTAATTAAACACATACCAAAATCCCCCATACTAAGATATTGCGTGTCCTCACATAATGCTATAAGTAAGCACTTAGAAAACTAAGAATCTCAATCCTCCTTGACTAATTACCTCGAAAAGTAGCTAAGTGTTCATCGAGGGAATAAAAGAATCAAAAGTTTAGAAAGCCTTCGTGTTTTACCATTTTTTATACTCCGTATTCCCACCCATTTTTTTGTATTTTTTCCTTTTTCTCATTTTTTTATACTTTTCTTTTTAAGTAACTAACTAACTTATTTGACTTTCGTTATTTTCAAAACCGTTAAGGATCATAGAACAAGATGCATTGCGATCCGAGAATGCCCCAAAAAAGATAAATTCATCGTACCCGACTTTTCACTTATCCAAACCAAGCTTAAAATGAAATCACCGTTAAGTATCAGTTAAGATGCTAACACTACTCATATTTGAAACTTGTGAACTTTTCACTCCCGACAATTATTATATCTTAGGTGAATGTGCTATTTTGAATTTCAACCATGGATCAATGTTTTACAAAATTCTATGCTTCACGATCCACCCGAGAATATTGAGTATGAAGGCGAGATCATCCCATGTAGCGACTTGCGTCTCGGCACATCCCAACCTTTCGGCTAAGTGACCAGGCTTTTGACACCCCACAGAGACTAGTATCGGGACTCAAGGACCTTAGGTTTCAAAAACTCTCAGGTTTCTTGTATATACATAGCTTGTTTTAAAAACTTAAAATGAATTAGTCAAAGTTAAAAAGCATATTTAAATTTAACAAAAAGAGATCGATTTATTAATTCACACTTAATATGGAACATAATATTGATGCAATTGTAACCCTCGACCTTTTAGAAGGCTGCAACATCGGTTTTGAGCCAGCAAGATGCAGCAAACTTTTATCAGTCTCGGATTTTTATTCTTACTATGGGCTTTCTTTAGAAGGCTGCAACATCGGTTATGAGCCGGCAAAATACATCAAAATTTTATCAGCCCATAGTTTTTATTATTATTATATATATATATTTTTTTATTTTTTTATTATTATTTTATTATTATTATTTTTTTATAATATATAAAGAATACTTCTTTTGTAAAATCAGTATAAATTTGAACTAAGACTAAAAATTTTGTTATACTCTACATAAAAATTGTTGATTTAAGTTTAATTTTCAAAAATAGCACGTATTATTAGTCCGGTTAGAAGCTTATGGGAGAAAAGGCCACAAATTACATACATGAGCTCTTAAGATTTCCAAATAATCCTTGTTTAGCATCCAACTCATATTTAACTCTATTATTTTTCGTTCTTCGCGAATTTTCGCGAACGCTTAGCCTAAACGTTAAGGAACAAGCTAGAGCTCAACACGCTCGATCGAGTCAAAATTTATTCTTATTCTACCCAGCAGGAAAGTCAAAATTGTGACAAAACACTTATTTTATTTTTGAAAATTTTTAAATTTTTTTGAATTTTTGGTGGTAAAACGGGATTGCGTGAAAACAACGACTGCAGGTACAATCAAATCGATAGACCCCCCCATACTAGAACTAAACATTGTCCTCAATGTTTTAAGAAGGGTCTCTACATAAATCCTAAGCCGTTTATTAAGTATGCTTAAAGATAAACGTTAGTCGATAAGATTTGGATATTGGATTTCCCAAATGAAGCTGAGGATTTGAAGCTCTTGTGATCGAAGGACAAAACCACGAGCACGAGAGGCTTCAAAAATCCAGGACAATCCTGGACAATCACAAAAAAACACAAAACACGAGATAATGGAAGAGGCGAGCCTCCTCACAACAATACACTTATTAGCAAATAGAAAGAAGATAGAATGGATAAGCATGGGTTGCCACCCACGAAGCGCTTGTTTTAGGTCACTAAGCTTGACCCGATCCCCCATACTTGAGCTTGTCAAGGGGGATAGAAATGGTTATTACCGAACACCCCAAATTAGGAGTGTTGTCTCCATGAATCAACATCGGGCTTTTATGATGAGAAAGCTTGGAAGCTTTAAAGCCCCGATGTGATGAATAAGGAGGAGATTTCTCCTCTGAAGCAAGAATACCAGTATTGACAACTTTGTTCTCATTTTCGGATGAAAATGGAAGCAAAGTGTCAATCACTGGTAAAGGAGGATCACGGATGAATGAGAAAGAAAATTCATCCGGTGATAGAAATATCATGGATTGGACTCCAATGAATATCCCTGGATCAAAAATCTTGTTTCTAGTTCCGGAAGGAAAAGAAACTACAAGGTTAGATCTAAGGGAATCACTAGAAAGAGTGAAATCTGAATCCAGATGAAGGGTGGGATGGGTGTGGAGCAAAAGCATTAGCCACATGAACCTTGTTTCTCTGTCGGATTATCAAAAATATCCTCCACCACATCCATCATGTAAATTCCCCTAAACAGGCTCAATCTTAAAGTAGAAAAAACATACTCGCGAAGAAGATATGATAGGTGAGTGCGAGTCACCGGGACAGAACTCCTCAGATAACAGAAATCAGTTTGTGTGTGTGTGTGTTCTCCTATCAGTGCTGGAGAAACGTTTTTTATTAACAAAGATTGATCGAAAGATCAAAGATAACTGAATCATATTGGAGAAAAAGTCAGCAAGTATGAGTAGGTAGTTACGTGCCACTACTCTTATCTTCAACAAGAACATATCGAGAGTAGCGAAACTTCAAAAACCGGAAGAGATAAATCTGAATAAGAAGTGGGACTGCCACTACTAATCTCTTCCAGATTAAAGCAAAAAGTTTTAGTTTCGGGTAAAGAATTATCAACGGTGTTAGTCTCCTCCAAGAAAGAGTTAGGAGATGTGGAGGAAGACTGTCATAACATCGTAAGAGGGAGTGGGATTATCTTTATGCTTCGATCTTAGGCATAAAAAGATGACATTCAACTATTTTTCACAGAAGGATATCCCGACTTTAATTGATAGAGGAATATACAGTGATCAATCCCTCAACTTCCAGGATAACCAATCTCAACCCCCTCTGAGCTGACGATCTTAGCATCGGGAGGTGATGCATCGACATAATCGATATCCTCACCGTAGGGAGAATCATCATCACTTGAAGTAGAATCATCGTTGAAATCGGAGAAATCCTCAAATTGATCTTTTGGATTGTTAAAAGGCGGAGAGTTATCATGAAAAGGCAGAAAAATGAATTAAGGGGGGGGAGTGGGAGGGGGGGGGGGGGATAGTTTTTTCACATCACACATATTGTCAGGAATACCCTTAGACTCACTTAGGATTAGGATAAGGTCCTCGACGCTAAACTTTATTACTTTGTCCGATTCCGTTGCCAGAATAGCGTCAAGATGCTCATCCTCCATTATGAGAGAGTCAACGGGCTTCTCGGTTGATAAAACGGGTGTGACTGCAATGGTATCGTCCTTGTCATCATCGTAGCAAATTGGAATCTTCCAATATCGATCTTTAGCCGCTTGCTCTTCCGTAATTCGTTTTTCTTCTTCCTTCTTTTGCATAATTTGACCAACCATATCACATATGGATGTCATTTGCTCCATGATCTTATTTTGAGAATTTAGAAGCTCATTTTGAGCATTGAAGATTGATGACGTGAATGCGTATATTATTGGGGGTTAAGTTTGTGGACAAAACCATAATAATTAGAATTATAACATCGATTAGGTACGTAAATAACTCATCGGTTTGAATTAAAAAAGCCCTTTGTGAGGACCCCCACAATCTTCACAGCAAGGATATTGTTATGGAAAACTCGGTGAAGTTTGTGGAAAATAATCAAAGTTTTGATTGAAACACGAGTCCTGATTATAGACAAATAGGACTTGAGGTGGACAATCGTAACCTTAATGAGAATCGTTCCCACATAACTCACAAGAATATGGTACGTATTGGGGTTGTGGAGGGTGGTTTGCAAAACTTGGAGAATCGTTAGAAGAGTACGGAGTTAAAAAATTGATTGGTGTTCCATTTCCAATAGTACAATAAAAACAAACTCCATCATATTCATTACAACCACATTGTTGGCATGTACCCAAAAGACATTGTTGTTGCAAACTTTGCAAATTTTGTAGGATCTCATTAAGGTTTTGATTGTAGTATGGTTCCGGATTGAGATAATCAGAATTTGCGTGGACAATTGTAACCATAATGAGCACCTTTCCCACAAGACTTACAAGTACATCGTTGACAAAAGATATCATCTAACGAATCACCCACACTCGTAACCAACAAATGATGGTCGAAGTAGTGGTAGGACTTAGTGAAGAATTTTGACAGAGGGTTCTTGAATGATAGACGAAAGGCTCTGAGGTGCACTAATCAATGTTTAGTGTTGTAATTGGATTACTCAGAAGTTTTTATAATTTCTGATTTCATCATGAATTGGTAGAGCCAACCATTCCATTTCAAACACTTTCGCACAAAAGCACAAGGTCGACAATATAGACCATCAACCGGGTCTCCATAAGTTGCACAATTCTGAGGGGGTCGTTCACGAATGATCTTGTCTATGAGACTCCCTTAAGAACAACAATAGTCTGTAGTGTACAAAGCTCCACAAGACGAGCATTCTTTAATTGCGTAAAGGGGGTTTAAAGGATAGTCGAATGACGCCAAAAGAATTAAACAATTTAGAGGGATAAGAAGAAGAATTAAATTAACCCAACCTTGGCTCTTGATACCACTTGTTAGGATATCATTTCATCACCTCAAACACAAAAATAAGAAAAATAGATTTTAGAGAGAGAAAGTAAAAAACAAAGAAAATGGTTACTTGTTCCACAAAAGAAAAATGAGAAGCAACACCCTCTCCACACTTGGAGAGGGCTTTAAATAGTTACAAGAAAGGACTATTCTTGTGGGCTTTGAGTTGGGCCGGATCTTAACACAAATGGGCTTGAGCCCGACAACTAGGCCCAACTAGCTTAACTAAATTCCCGTAAACTACGATTTACATATACAAGGCTCGGGAATATTTAATGACCATCACTTTAATAAATACACGGCTAACAGTCAAACGCAAAAACTACAACCATAAGCTCTTTTTCAGTTACAATGTATTTTTGTTGAGATGGGTTAAGGGTTTTGCTTGCGAAGTAGATCGGGTGAAAGTTTTTACCATCTTTTTGAACTAAAACGGCTCCAACTGCGAAATCACTTGCATCACACATAAGTTCAAATGGAAGATTCCAATTTGGGCTTACGATCACTGGAGCACATGTGAGTTTTTCCTTTAATAATTTGAATGCTTTTAGACATTCATCGTTTAATTCAAATGGAGTATCTTTTTAAAGCAGTTTAGTTATAGGTCGGGTGACAAATTCCTTTTAATACATATAAATATATAATAAATATATATAAATATATAATGAATAGGATAATATCAATAATAGTAGTATAGTATCATCAGAAGTATCGGTTTCTTACTTCGTTATCCACATAGTTTAAAACCGGACCCGGTTGTTCTTCCCGACGAGGCGTGAATTTGAAAATCAAGAATCGGTTTGTGAACAATGCTTGAATGATCAAAGATTTGATTGGTTTTCTATTTCTACAATTAAAATTCAAAAACGAGTAAAAGAAACCCTAAAACGAAATCAATTTAAGTTAAAACCTAAAACGGGAACGTAAAAACGCGACTTAAAAACCTAATTTATCGAATTTTAGTCCTAAATTGATTTTTTAACTTTTAATAAACCCTAAGTGACTAAAAAGAAAGAATAAAGAAAACTAGACCAAAAACGAAAGTGATTTGAGCTTAAAATCATGAAAAACGAGAACGAGATTAAATCCTGTTCTTTAAAAAACAAACTTTTGCAAAATTAACCCTAAGGATGAAAATTTATTTTTCCTAGGTCCTACATGATAAAATAAAATTTTAAAAAAAAGAATTATATTTTTTTTACTTTTATTTTATTTATTATGATTTAAAAACTGTTTTAAATTGAAAAATTCATTAAAAATACTAAATAAAATGGGAAAAATATGAAAAATTCAGGGAAAGTAGCTTAAGGCATGTAGAATGCAGGAAAAAAGTTTTGAAAAAGAGCTTCTAAATAAGCTGGAGATAAGCCAAACATGGCTGAAAGCTTAAAGGGCTAAAAGGAGATAAAATAATAAAATGTGCAAACTAGATTGGAAAAGTCCCAATGGCACATTTGTAGCAGAGTTTAGTGTTAAGTGTGTTGGTATACAAAGGTGAGGTCATGGGTTCGACCCCCATGCCTCCCTTTTTGAAAAACATTTTTTATTTTTTTATTTTTTTTATTTTTTAGACTTAAACCTAAGCTGGAAATAAGCAATATTAAAAAAGACAACTTTTTTTAAAACTACGAATAAGCCAGTAAAAAGCAAAAAGAAAAGACTATTTGGCTTTTAAGACGAAGTATAAAAATGGTTAAACTTGGTGGCTTTTTATTGCTCATTAAGCAAACTGCAAGCAAACAAGCTGACAAACTATCATCATCTAGACCTAATAAGCATATGTGAGCAAGGAAAAGCCAAGAATACAAACAGAAATAAGAAGATAAGAACTAAAAGCAAGACAACATGCTAACAGCCTATAGGGCACTTTTTGGCTTATTTTTAAGACTATTTAAGCATATGGATTAAGCAAAAAGCTACAAACAGATGGAGTTTAGAGGCCAATAAGCAACTAGGAAGGAAAAATAGGCATTTTGAACAACAAATAAGTAAAGAAAAAGCAAATGAAAAAGCCTAGATACTCAGTGTGCATAAAAATATTTAAGGGCTTATAAAACTTAAGATTTTAAGCTAAGATGAAAATAAGCTTAGAAAAACTTTAGCCTAAGTGAAATAAGCTAAGCTGTCTAAAACTAACCTAATAAGTAGAGATACATCTAAATTAAGCAATTTCAGTAAGCTTATAAGCTCAAATAAGCAGACAAAGCTTTTAGCCAAACAGCCAAAGGGGCATTTTGAGCTTATTTTCAAGCCACTTAAAGGAACCTTGAGGACTAACAGCTTATATGGGCTTAAAGCTCATCTTAAGGGCTATCTAGAACAGCAAAAAGAAAAGAGTTTGGAACTTAAACAAGCCCCTAAAAATCTAATGGAAAGGTGCAGGTCACAAAGATGGGCAATTTTTTCTGGTTTTCTTAAAAAAGACCTAAGGCTATGTGCATGTGGTATGTGCTTAAATACACATACCTTTTACCTTTAAAAACGAGCTAAAATAATCAAAAACGGACTTAAAATGCCAACTTTAATATCCAAGATATCACCAATCACTCAGATTTGTATTAATTTAACAATATTCCCATATTGTTTATATTGACAATGGACTAATTTGAAATAATAAAATATTATTCTTGGATTAACATGCAAATTAGGACTCAATTTTATTTAAATATATCCAGTATACCACGTTATCATTATCATTAATAAAATTTGTTTTTCTTTCTAAACATCCCTTATCCAAATACTAAATAGATACAACCAATCAAATTCATGATAATTTCTAGTGACAAATCAAGCCTCACGATATGAAGATCGTACTTGCTGACAGGCATGAGATTAACTGGCTTTGTATCTTTAGGGTATTTTGAGAATACTTATTTCAAGAATTCATTTAGTGAAGTTCTTGATATCTATGTGATTGTCTTGTTTATACATATAATCTCATATTAACTACACTATTATCATATAAGGTGTGTGACATCATTCTTATTGACACCAATCATCTTACGCAGCTTCCTAATGTTGTAAAGATTTTCTTATTCCTTAATGTTTATGTCAACTATGCTCTTAGCTGAGCACTACTACGTCCACATGGTCATCATCTAAAATGTAAATAATTACCATTGACTCAGTATTGAGTGTCTATCTCAATTTGATTTAGCATCGGTGGTACGAAACAATCCCCATGCTTTTAAATCCGTAAACAATGATTATTTCTTCAATAATATTTTGGCACTTATGAACTCCAAGTTCATTGGTTTATTCTAATTGCATAACAAATTGTTGCAATATATATCTTTAGATTTCCATTACTATGGACAAATCCATAATATAAGAATAATTCAAAAATCAAACATATTCCATTAAAATATTCAATTCTATAATTTTCTAATAACTTTCGACTAAATACAAATGTTGTCAAATCATCTTGCATTCATGCATGATACAATAATTTCTCTACACAATTGATGTACATAATGATTACATTTAGTCCAAACTAGAAGATTTCATTCTGTTCCATCTTATAAAAAGATATGTACCCATTAAGACTTTCTAAATGGTATGTCATGTTGTGTTAGACTTTTATACCCCTATGTTCTATAACAATAAACATATATTTCAAGGTTGTATGTTTTATTTCTTAAATCTTTTTAGGTGAAGGGAAACCTGACTAATACCTCCCACTAGCTTTTAGGAAAATACTCAAGAGTTATTCCCTTTTATTTAACAATAAACATAAGATTATTCTCCTAGATGCTTGCAATAATTTTATACTTGGATTTTGTCGCTTGTTTAACTTTCATAAATATTTAATGAATTCATAACCTCCTTTGATTACTAACCGTCCTCGCAATAGTAATCATTCAAGGAATAATTTTGACATTCCATTGTCATATTTCATCAATATGAACACTAGTATGACAATCAACCATCTTTATATTAATTAATGCGCATAGAAAGAATATTCAATCATAATCAATTGCTTAAGTATGATTAAAATCCTATCATAATGCATGCATTAAATATGTGTACAACATTGTCCTTATGAGTTTGAAGCCAAGAACCAAACCACTTAGGGTTTTCTTCTCTTCAAAGAAACTCATTTTAACTTCACAGTCTAACTGTTTAGTTAAAGATTAATCAAGTTCCAAAATTGATTATTTTGTGGACATCATCTTAACATTCATAGTTTGAGTCATTTATTAAATTCAAAATTCAACAATGCATCTTAATGGTTTCGCCATGATACCAAATTTAAAATTCAATGCATTTTAATGATTAACAGGTTCACCATGATCCTGTGACTCATATTCCTCAATATTGATATAACATTTATCAATCAAGTATTTAAGGCATCCTTGCGGATCTCTCATGATACGAGAATTATTATAATGAGGTTTAAATTTCTGTTAAGGCCTCGACATGTTATTCAATAGGGTTGTTCTAAAGAAGGTTATGTATTTTGTATTTTTATTTCTACAAGATCTAAAAACGCTCCCACTTGCTTTTTGTAATTAAAGACTCTTCTATAATTACTAAGCATGTAGAGGGACATTACAAGATACATTGACAGTTTCTGAGTATCATTTGTATAACACGCCCATTTTTGACATATAGCAGCGAAAGCTAATCTGGAGTATTATTTCATTGTTACAACAGTCCATAATATTGATAAACAAGATCTTAAAGAGACGTGTTTGGGAAAAAATTATGTTTTCATTTCATTTATTCATCATTGTTTTTACAAAAAAGCCGAAGGTACCCAAAATCTAGTAAGAAACGTCTGATTAAGGATTCGTTTTGCTAGAATATCAAACACTGGGTCTGTTTTTAGGTTTTTATATAAAACGCATGGTTTTTAAGCTCAAATCTTTTTAACATGAGTTATACAATGATCTAAATAAGGCCTTATATGAGTTATAATATATAAATAGAATGATAGTTGATTGAACGAGAATTTGAGCTTAGGGTTAAAGAAATGGGTCGAATGGGGTTTTTAGGCACTCTTACGCCTTAGTAAAGACTTGCAAGGCTTTGATTTCTTTGACTTCTTGGCCTTCGTTTCCTGGTCTTTTTGTGACTTCTCTTGTGCTTCTCCTTGACCTTTAGCTCCATTGCATGAATATGATAGAAAATTTGAGTGGTGCTGAGTTGATATGTGAAGGGTACGTCCCCTTTTTTAGGGTCTAATGACATTGGAGCCAAGTTTAGGGTGATTTGTGGTGGAATTCTTAGAGGGTGCTAACATTTACGAGAGCTAGGGTTGTAGTTATGATGGGATATATTAGTAGCTAGGAAGTGTTGGAAGAGTTTTGGAGGGTGAAGTGGCCGCGGCTAGTAACAAGCAACAAGGAGGTGATAAAGCAACTCTTGGAGGCCAAGGAATGAAGGGAGGTGCTTGTAAGCTGCTTTGAGTTAAGTAGCTTAGTCATGGAGGTGGTAGGGTGCTTGGTTTGATTTAAAATGGGTAGAAATGGTGGGAAAAAGGGGCGCGGGTTTGGTTTTGTAACGGGTTAGGGTTTAGGGTTTTTAATTCGTGTACATTGGAGTAATAAGGAGAGAAATGACATTTAAATGTTATGCATTGTAATCTTATATCATGTGTTGATTTGTTTGTACGAAATCTTTAAGAAAAACGTAAGTAAAACGGCTTATTTGAATTTGTGCTTAATGACTTTGTACATCGTGCATTAAAGAACTTGTACCTTATTTTGGAAGGAATTAATATTTAAATTTCATGCATAGATTACTTGTACACTTGCTTTGATTGCTTGTACATTCACTTTGAATATTTACATTACACAAAATTAGGGTTTTGACGTAAACGTTAAAGGTTTAAAGCTCATCTTTGTAAATTATCATCGTTAAATAAAAGAATTACGTTAAATAGTAACGTACATGATAAAATGGATAATGTACTTGGTAAAAATGATATTAGGGCATAGACTTGACATTTTAGGATGTTTATATGAGATAAACATAGATATAGATGGCATAGATAGGTTGTGTGAGCTCGTTAACTTTAGTTATGTAAACCATGTTACATAGTATAATAAAGCGAATATTTCCCTGTAAAAAGGTGATATATTTATAATAGATGGATATTACAGTGCATCTAATTTAATAGATGGATATTTACATTGATGAAAATTGTGGGTTGTTATAGTCCCCCATCCTTACAGAAATCTCGTCCCGAGATTTAATTGGATTTTGAAGAGATGCTGGAAAATAGATGAGGATATTTGGCACGAATTTCATCTTCGCGTTCCCACGTAAATTCTGGTCCTCTTTTAGAGTTCCATCGTACTTTGACTATAGGAATACGACTTTGTCTTAGTTGCTTGATTTCTCGATCCATAATCTCCACTGGTTCTTCTACAAAGTTGAGTTTGTCATTGAGCTGAAGCTCTTTCATTGGAATGACAAGGGATTCGTCAGATAAGCATTTCTTTAGATTAGAAACGTGGAAAGTATTGTGGACATTCCTGAGCTCTTCAGGAAGCTCTAGTTTGTATGCCACTGGACCGACTCTTTTAAGAATCTTAAATGGTCCAATATACCGGGGATTAAGCTTTCCTCGTTTTCCAAATCGGATGATTCCTTTACGAGGTGATACTTTCAACATAACACGATCTCCAACTTGAAATTCTAAAGGCTTTCGCCTGACATTGGCATAAATTCTTGGCCTATCTATTGCAGTCTACAAGCGTTGTTGAATTTGCACTATCTTTTCAGTGGTTTCATGAATTATTTCTGGTCCTGTGAGTTGGACATCTCCAACTTTGGCCCAACAAATAAGTGATTTGCACTTTCGACCATAGAGTGCTTCAAACGGTGCTGCCTTAATACTGGCATGATAACTGTTATTGTAAGAGAATTCCACCAATGGTAAGTGTCTTTCCCATCCTTTTCTAAAGTCTATGACACAAGCTCGAAGCATGTCTTCGAGTGTTTGGATGGTTCTTTCACTTTGCCCATCGGTTTCGGGATGATATGTTGTACTCATGTCTAATTGAGTACCCAAGGCACTTTGTAGTGATTGCCAGAATCTGGATGTGAAATGACTATCACGATCCGAGATGATAGATATTGGCACACCATGCCGGGAGACTATTTCTTTGATGTACAACCTGGTAAGGGTTTCCATACTATCTGTCTCTTAGGTAGGATGAAATATGCGGATTTTGTAAGGCGGTCGACAATGACCCAAATTGTGTCATGTCCGTTTGATGTTTTGGGATGTTTTGTAACGAAGTCCATTGTTATTCTTTCCCATTTCCACATAAGAGTATCTGGTTGTACCAGTAAGTCGGATGGCTTTTGACATTCTGCCTTAACTCTAGAACATGTCAAACATTTGCCAACATATTCCATGATGATTGCCTTCATGTTAGGCCACCAATAGAGTTTCTTTAGATCCTGGTAAATTTTGTCAGAACCTGGGTGAATGGAATACTTCAATTTATGAGACTCGTGTATGATTAAGTTTCTCAAACCACCAAAACGTGGTAGCCAACTTTGAGTTTTGATACAACGAGTTCCATCAGGACGAATTTCAAATGATTTGTCTATTCCTCATAGGTTTTCGGCTTTGATGTTTTCTTCCTTGATTGCTTCAGTTTGAGCTTTGAGGATTTGAGTTGGTAATTTTGAGTGAAGAGTCATGATCAATGATCTGATTCGGAGTGGTTCCTTCCGGCTTAAGGCATCTGTTGCGACATTTGCTTTTCCAAGATGGTAGCGGATCTTACAATCATAATCTGCAAGCAATTCTAACCAACGGCGTTTCCTCATGTTTAATTCTTTCTGATAAAGAATATGTTAAAGGCTTTTGTGATCAATGAAAACTATACACTTTGTACCATATAGATAGTGTCTCCAGATTTTAAGAGCGAATACGACTGCTCCTAATTCAAGATCATGAGTGGTGTAGTTTTCTTCGTGAGGCTTGAGTTGTCGGGACGCATATGCAATGACTTTTTCTTTTTGCATTAATACTGCTCCCAGACCTTGAAGAGATGCATCACAGTAAACGACAAAGTCATCGTTTCCTTCTGGTAATGCTAAGATTGGAGCTTCACAAAGTTTTTGTTTTAGCAATTGGAAAGCCGTCTCTTGATCTTTTTCCCAGATATACTTCTTGTTTTTCTGGGTTAATTCAGTCAAAGACTTTGCAATCTTCGAAAAATCTTTGATAAATCTCCGATAATAGCCGGCAAGTCCTAAGAATTGACGAACTTCCGTGGGTGTAGTGGGAGATGCCCAGTTCTTAACTGCTTCAATCTTGGCGGGGTCAACATGAAGTCCTTGACTATCAATTAAGTGTCCAAGAAATTGCACGATACGAATCCAGAAATCACATTTGGAGAACTTGGCATACAACTTCTCTTTCTTGAGTAATTCTAGGATTATTCTCAGATGATTTGCGTGTTCTTCTTCGTTACGAGAGTAGATGAGAATATCATCGATGAATACTATTACGAATTTGTCCAAGTATGGTTTACATACGCGGTTCATGAGATCCATGAATACAGCAGGTGCGTTAGTTAAACCAAATGGCATAACTTGAAATTCATAGTGTCCGTATCTTGTTCTGAAAGCAGTCTTAGGAATATCTTCATCCCTCACTCTCAGTTGATGATAACCTGATCTTAGGTCGATTTTTGAGTAGACACTCGAACCTTGAAGTTGGTCGAATAAGTCATCGATTCTGGGTAATGGGTAACGATTCTTTACAGTAAGTTTATTCAACTCCCGGTAATCGATACACATTCTGAAAGATCCGTCTTTCTTTTTAACAAATAAGACAGGAGCTCCCCAGGGTGAAGTACTTGGTCGTATAAAACCTCGGTCTGACAATTCTTAAAGTTGATTTGATAGTTCCTGCATTTCTGAAGGAGGTAATCTATAAGGTGCGCGGGCTACAGGTGCTGCTTCGGGAATTAGATCGAATTGGAATTCTACTTGGCGAACGGGAAGGAGGCCAAGTAGATCTTCAGGAAAAACTTCTAGGAATTCTCTAACTATGGGAATTTCTTCTAATCTCTTCTCGTCTGACTTCTTCTTCTCCGTTACTTAGATCATGAAAACTTGACAACCTCGTGATATGTATCGTTCAGTTTTTATACAAGATATGAGATTTAGTCGGGTCTTACTTCGGTCACCTCGAATGATCAAAGTTTCATCGTCAATAGGAATGTGAACGACTTTCTTGTCACAGAGAATTTTGGCATGATACTTGGACAACCAGTCCATACCGATGACAACATCGAAACTACCGAGTTTAATCAGCATGAGATCGATTTTGAAAGATTGATTTAGCAAGGTTAGGGTGCAACCCTAGATAACGGTGTTTGTGCTTACAAGGTTTTCGCCTGCCATTTTGATATCATAAAAGGTATCTATTGTAATAGGCGGGATATTTAGCATAGAGGCAAGAGATGTGGATATGAAGCTTTTATCGGCTCCGGAATCAAATAATACTCTAGCTAAATGCTGGTTTAGAAGAAACATACCCGTAACTATGTTCGAGTCTTGATGAGCATTCATATCCCTTAGCATGTAGGCTCTTCCCTAGGCATTGATGTTGGTCTTTCGGCATTGATTTGTATAATGCCCTTTTTCTCCACAGGCATGACAAATAACAGTCACTGGTAGTTGATTACTTCCAGTGGCTGGCCTCTTGTTTCGGCAGTTCTTGGTCAAATGGCCCACCTTGTTGCAAGTATTACACTTAACAGTACAAGGTCCGGTGTGATGGAGATCACATTTTCTACATAATGGGAGGTTTTCGGCATACCTATTGTTCTCAGCAGGAGTAGCAGCATACGCTTTGACAGCTTCTTGCCTTCGGTTTTGTTGTGGTTGGTGGTTATTGTAGTGGTTGTTGGTGTTGGTGTTACGATAGTTGTTGTTGTTGTGGTAATTGTTGTTGTTAAAAGTTCTTCTATCGTCAAACTTTTGTTTATGATCACTTGATACTTGCACCAGAGTGTGCTTTGTTACTTGATCCATTAGCCTTTGGGCTATGTTAATGGCTTCCTCTAAAGTTTGAGGCTTCGAGGCGGTAACATTCCCTTCAATACTTCTAGGTAACCCTCCGATGAAGGCTTCCAGGAGTTTCTCGGTGTTTGGTACCATGTTCGGGCATAGGACTGCTAATTCTTGGAATCTTCTAACGTAAGGTTTGAGATCATTTCCCTTTACAGTCAGATTGTAAAGTTCATCTTCCATCTTTCTGACTTTAGTTCGAGGACAATACTTGTTTGTCAAGAGCCTCTTTAACTCAGTCTAGGTGATTTGATTGGCTTGATCTACTCTCATAGGTTGGGCGTATGCATTCCACCAAGATAAGGCATCATCAGTAAGGGTACCAATAGAAAATGTTACTTTGTTTTTCTCGGCACATTTGCTTTGAGAGAATACTGATTCAGTTCGTTTAAACTAGCGGATGAGGCCAACTACTCCTTCCGTACCATTAAAGTAGAAAGGTTGACAGCTTATGAATTCTTTGTAGGTTCCCATTTTTGCTACAGGAGTTCCAGTAGGACCGATGTTCCTGTTGGGATTACTAGTACCTGCCTTTGTTGTAGCTTGTGCTTCCAGAGCCGTAGTGACATTGTCAGCAACTAGTTTCTTAGTGGCAGCTTTAGTCATGGTCGGTGCTTTAGATGTTGACGTCCTTTTGGGAGGCATTCTATCAACATAAGACAACACGTAATAAGAATAATATCACAAGTCTTAAAAATGTAATGCTTATTTGAAATGCTTAAAGTTTAAAAATAAGCATTGTTATAATGGTGATATTGAAATCATGAATTCTAACAAGTATCTGATATAGAAGTTATGGTATGATGATGAAGATGAAGACAATGATATAGGATATAAGATGTTAGGAATAAATCTTCATATGACTTAATACTGCCAACAGTACTAAAGGAGTTAGTACTGCCAGTACAAAGTTAGTACTGCCAGTATTAAGTTAGAACTGCCAATGTTACTTAATACTGCTAGTAGAAGGAGTTTGTACTGCTAAATGGTCAAAGCTGCTAAACATAAGATAAGGATGCATGGAGAATATTTCGGAATGCTTATATTTGAATTGTAACTAAACCTTAATGATAGACTGATATATTTGTAAAGGGCTCCTTGTATTTCTATAAAAGGAGATCCTAAGTTTTGTTTGAGATAGAACTTTTAGAGATACATTTAGAGAAAATTTGTAATAGCTTCAAGGTTTGTAACCCCAGTACTTTAAGAGTACTCATATTATTCAATAATATTGAAGCAGTGAGTTTTGTGTTCATTGTTTGTTTGTGGTCATTACTGTTCCATTAATAAACTTCTCTAGAGTATCAAAGTGTAGATTCCGCATACACTTTGGTATACATACAAAGTCTCAATCTTTGTTATTTTGGATTCTTCCAAGGTAACAAACTCTTTATATCATAAAGAATCGATCAAGGCGTGGGATCAACAAGTGGTATCAGAGCCTGTGCTTTGAGAAACTTTGATCTAGGGAAAATGGAGTTAGAAAATTCTCAGAACAATGCGTTGGCAAAGCTTCCCATGCTCAAACTAGGAGAGTATGAGATGTGGGAAATCAGAATCAAGCAGTACTTTCAGATCCAAGATTATGCATTATGGGAGGTAATAGAAAATGG